>JAJLYH010000054.1:0-74372 GCA_030571675.1 Arxiozyma telluris | reverse complement strand
GACTCATAGTTGGTTCTGTTTATGTTTCTCTTTTCTTATCACTTGAGGTTACTTCTTATTGTTGACTCATAGTTGGTTCTGTTATGTTTCTCTTTTCTTATCACTTGAGGTTATTTTTATCGTTGACTCATAGTTGTTAATTTTATTTCTTTTCATGTTTGACTCAGATTGTTATTTTCCTTTTTCTTAATTTCTTTTCATCTTGTTTCTCTCGAAAAACTTTTCTTGGAAAATTTCTCTTGAATCTCTTTTCTTTTTCTTGATCTGACTCTGCTTCCCTCGACGTTCGAACCGTAACTCTTCTTCTTATTCCTGAACACGTGACTTGTATTGTTTTTCCACTTTTGACCTAACTTGTTTTCTCAGTTTCCAGATGGCAAGGTATAAACTAACTTTCTAACCCTAAATGACATGCTAGGGTTTAACTACTTTTATATACATAACTAACTTAAGACTGATGAGTTCTACTACATATGTTACATTTTTGTTTTAATCGACGACCGAATTACAGTGATGAGATACACTTGTTTAAACTATTTATAGACCAGATTATAGACTGAAAGTGTACTTGTTCTTTTTATATATAAATATATAAATAAACAATATATATAGAGTACAAATATAAATGAAATATAAATACTAATATAAACAGAAAATGAGGACGAACTTGGAGATCTTGGATCTAAAAATGTTCTCCTTTTATATGAAATATTTGTCCACAAGTTTACCTCGAAATTAACCAAAACTTGAGTTCGATGACAGAAAAACAATATAAAAAACAACATTGATAAGAAAAACAATAAACGACCAATAAGGTGTAAGATTGCAAACACGGAGTAAGGGGTAAGGGGTAAACACGGATCAATGGAAAAACACAGAATAATATAATTTCCTGATTAGGAAATACCTACAACACTTTTTGTTGTGAACTAACTGAGATATTAGGGTTAAAATAAAAGTTTATTAGGGTTTAAGAAATGGTAATTAGGTTTTTACGATGTTTGTCAATAAATTGTTATGGTTTGGATTATAGAATTTAGGGATTGTTGAAAATTCCATGTAAGAATTTTAAGTGAATAAAATAAAGAGCCGATAAGTGAATAAGATAAGAGACACTTAAGTAAATAAAATAAGAAGCCCAGTAAGTGAATAACATACAAAGACATTTCAGTACATAATGAGTCATGAGCATAGATCCGTTAATGCATATTCGAAATAATTGAAAATAGGAAATTATTAGAACTATTGACAAGCACTGCATAATCCAATTAAGAGAAAAATAGTAACCCAAGATTTATATATAAAGGGCTGTCATCCCAGCATCCAAAAATTGTATTTTTGTGTGATCTATAATGGTATATAGAGTATTATATAAGAAAAAAAAACAAGCAATAATCGTTTAATTTCTCCATATATAATGTCTTTATATATATTTATTATTGCCCACACTGTCCGTCCGATAGTGTAATTGTTATTGTGTTCCTATCCGTTCGATAGCGTCATTAATCTGTTAAATTCTTAATCCAAACTACAACACTTTTTTGTGTGTAAAGTGGGTAAGTGGTATAATAAATAATTTAACACGGGAAGCGCAATTAAATATCTAACGGATATTCTAACAGATTGAAGACAGTAATTATTACAAACGGCAAATTAATTACTATGCGGTCTTAATAGCTAATATATTATACGGCTACTCTATTTATCTATATCGAGCTAAAGCTTATTGTTCTTGTTACTTATTGTTGTTCTTGTTGTTATAGTACATATATATATATTATAGATAAGGAAGGAGTTACGCAAGATAGATTATCATCTTCATAAAGTGTTGTCCTTTTATATGTTTCTGAAACTTGGTCAACTATTCAATTCGATATATGGGTGAATCAGTGATTCACACCCTAATTGTTAATTGTAATAATTTGATGGAACTTCTGTTAGGAAGATTTATACAGAATTCCTAGAAAAATGTAATTGGTAGGGTAACGATAAGTTACACACATTTGGGAGATAATCTCATACGACAGGATCAACGTTCAATATAATTGGGGTTGTGTAAAATCGTCGTAACCCCGACTCTCATTTAAGAGGAAGTTATTCTTTTCTTGTGGCTCTTTAGGTTTTACCATATCTTCACATTACGTTCTTTTATATAGCTCATATATAGAGAAAGTAAGCTAATATTAAGCTTCCAAGGTGTATAATACATTAATACATATTTTTAATACTTTCTAAGAGAGATATACCTTACAACTTCATGGAACATTTTAGACAATAGGTTTCGGTGGCGCAGCACTATCTCGGTGAAGTCACAATATCTCAGTGGTGTAGCAATATCTAGGTGGCGGTAGCGTCTTATTATACAACACTTTCGTAGGGCAATGGAGTTGCCTAAATTGCTTATTTAGTGGATATCCTAGATTGTCGGAGAATGATTTATTTATTTATTCAGATACTGAAATGGTAATAAATATAACAATATATATTACTACGATGATCTTTACCATATTGTATTGCTCACTTTCAGTGTTCTTGTCTTAGAAAAATCCAAAAATGTATAAGACAAACATAAAATCAGAACACAACATTTCCTAATGTTGGTTCTTTATATAGTTTTTTAACGATGAGTTTCGGTTTATTTATTGCAACGTCATTCTTGTTTTTCCATAAAATCAATCATGAGAACATGTCATTATATAGTAAACCAATGTGGTATTAATCATGAATACTATAGCATAATATTAATTTCACAAGTCAATGAAAGTTTATTCTACAACATTCCTGTTGGAGATCACATTCCATTAGGTTTTAGTTCTAATTATTATATTGATGTCTTTCGTTTCCTTGTGTTGAGTATTGAACATCGGTAATGTAAAATCAGAAACTGTAGGTTCAGATTTGTTTTTGTCAAGATTCATCTTTATTACATCGAAGAGTTTTTATTAGAGGTATCTCTACTTTCCTATAGAAAATGGAAGAATTGATATAGACAAATAAAAAAATTATTTTTGATAGAAAACTGACTATATATTTATCATGTTTCTTTAATAAATAATGTTTTGTTAAATAATCGTCTTTACCAGATTATTAGTGTTCTATTAAAGAATGGATTATTGTCTCGTCTTTATATGTTTATAGTATCATAAAAAACAAGCTGTTTAAAAAAAAAAAATTGAGAAGCTTTTCAAATTTTTTAAAAGATGAGTATAAATTACTAAAGGTCAGTGTGTATTTGTTTATAAAAATAACATATGAATATATAGGTTACTTATATATATTTCTAAGAAACTAAAGACGCATTTATCTAATGTTTAACCCATGACAAATAAAAAAAGTAAATCTTCTACTTTCCAGGAGAATCAATAATTTCCACATGGTTAGTAATATTCTAGATATATTTTCCTATAAAAGTTAACAAAAAGTAACAACAAAAAAAAAATCAAAAAAGACTAAGATTATTCAGAGCAGGTGCTTTTTTGTTCAGAGTTATCCATATTTATATATTGGAGTATGTATAATAGATATATTTAATTAATACGGTGCTGCCAAAGTTTATTAGAGTATGATTGACGATAAAGAAGGCTTACTTAAAATTTTTACTTTTGTAATAACCTGAGTAATAAAAAAATATATATATAATGCCATAAACTACATCAGCAGAGAACATTAGAACAAAGAATCTAATTCTAAATAAATGCTTTGGATTAATTACCTTTATATATGTTTAAAGACACTAATTTACACATATTGGTACATAGTTCTGTCTGTCCTTTTATGTTCAGCTTTGGTAAGGACTGATTTGTTAAGTTATAGATATTTGACTATTGATATCTGTCATTACATATTTAAAACTAATAGAGTCATTAACACACCAATCCTCAATATTGCAATGACCTATAATTGTAATGACATTTTACGAATTCTATTGTGACTATGTTAACTTACTATTTCAATTATGTTACACTATTTCACCTTAAAATGCTATTTTATTCTATATTTTACACACACACATAACATATATATATAGTTAATGCTTCTGCAGTTTAATGATATCTCTTAATGCAGCGAAAGATTGTTTCTTAAATTCATCAGTCTTTAATACTTGCATAAATCTTTCAGATTCTTTAATAGACAAAGCTCTAGCACCTTTCTTGTTTCTAATATTAGGTTCATTCTTTTTAATTCTAATAGATCCAGGCTCCAGTGGTTTTTTAGAGTCAACAATACGAGTAACGTAACTAGGTGTAGTAGGAGTTAACAAGGAAGCAGTTAATCCATCTTTCATAGTGTCTTCTTTATTATGAGACTCAGTAGTGAATTCCTTTAAATCAACTTCTTCTTTTAAAGAAGTTAATAAATCCTCCATTCTTGGTTTTAAATTATCTCTAAGTTTTCTCTTTCTACGTCTTATTGACGACTTAGATATACCTGAAAATTCAGTTTTTGATGATTGTTTAATTTTTGATAAAAAAGCATTTTGCTTATTCATTTGCTTTTCTTTTTTGGATTCTTTATATTGGTGTAAAAAGGCCTTAGGATCCTGAGATAATTCGATGTTTGTCTCTGGAGCTACAATAGGTATATCTAAGGGTTTAGAACTCAGCCTTGCTGCTACTTTTCCTCTTAATGTATTTCTTTTCTTGGCAACCATTGTTTATATTGCCCAGTTGATTTTGTATGCCTATTCACTTCTTAATTTATATTTTTTTTTCCCTTCTTAACAGATCTGACTTACAATACCTAATCTAGAATAACGTCTAGACTGCATAATCTCTTCTTTCTACTCTTTCTAGTCTCACTCCATATTCTTATTTGTTTCTTTTCGACAGTTTCGATGAGCTTTTTCTATTAATTAACACAGAGAGGGAAAAAAAATGATCTCGTAGAAATTTTTTTTTTGAATGTTGGAATTCATCCAAAAATTTTAGTCAACGATAATTTGGGGACTGGAAATAAAGTTGCACAGACACTCGAACAGAAAATAACATGAGTAAAGTTTAAATAAGAACCGAATTACATAAATAAACACAGCATTATTGACTTATCTTTTGTCAACAAATGTTTTTGTGTGCTTACAGTAGTTTTTTCTATTATTACCTTGTATGTGACTTAATATTTACAAAGTTGGTAATCAGAGTAATCATCATATAAATAACTCTTTTTATATATAATATTGTGTTTTGAAAATGTCTCTTCCAACTGTAATGCCTCGTGGTGCTCTTTTAACCAGTGTAGCTGCTGCATGTGCCTTATTTGGTTATGCTGCTTATTTTGATTACCAAAGGAGAACTGATCCTGAATTTAGAAAACAATTGAAAAAAAGATCTAAGAAGCACCAAAAGGATATCAAAGAGAAGGCTGATGCTTCCAAGAAAGCCAAACAAGACGAAATTGTGAGATTTTTAACTAATGAATTGGTCAAAGACCCTCCAAGTAACGTTACTTCAGAAAATGTTCAAGCTATGTTCATGAAATATGTTGGTGAGGGGGAAAGTTTGGCAAATATCCCAGGTGAAGAATTGAATTCTGCAGTCAAATTTTATAAAGCACTAGCTATATACCCAAGACCAGGTGATTTATTGAATATTTATGAAAGAACCATCCCATCACATATATATAAGGATTTAGTGTTGATGTTGGAACAATTACCTCCACAAAATATGGCATCTTTATTCAAAAATGGTAAATTGGTTCGTGAACCTAAACCTGAAGATTTAGAAGATATTGAATGAAATTGGTAATGATTCCTTGTAAATAGTGTATGTATATATATTTTTTTATGTATATCTATTATATTTTGATTTTTTTACTACCTTAATGAATTTTGTTTTTAAAAACCTCCACCTTTACTCCTCTATCTGCTTTTTAGGAACTAAAATCACACAGTACTAATGTAATTCAGTGGTAAATAACCCACGCTATATCTGATTTAATGTTTACAACACTTTTTTGGAGGTTGAAAAATGATTATAATAGTAATTATAACTATAGATATGTACACATGTATAATAAGGTTTCATTTATCTATTTCCTTTCTATATAAAATTAATTATCCTTCTTATTAGTTGGTCTCCTTCTTATTCGGTCAAAATTTTTCCTTATTTTACAATATATTATGTAATCAAATTATGCAGAACCTTTATATTCTCTTAAAATAACTGGAACAGAAGATGGAGGTAATGAACCAAATTCAGTGATAACCTTCTTAATATACTCTGGTGGAGTCAAATCATATAATATATTAACAATGTTTAATGATTTCAAGTTTTGCCAGTCATCAAGTACGTTTATATTTTCAGATTCATCAATATTATCGGAACCTTTTACATTGCCACCCTTTTTGTTCTCATTTTTATTACTGTTATTTGCAACTTTACCCTTAGTTTTATTATTGATTTCCTCTTGCTTTTGCTTGTGTTCTTTACGTTCTTTAATGAAGTTCTTCAACAAAGTACCTTCATTAGCAAACCGTTCAACAGGATTCTTATAGTCAATTGGTATTAGGTCATTCGGATCGGCTAATTCATTGTATGTAACACTGTCTAATTGAACTCTTTGAGAGAATTTCAAACTTTCACAACAAACTAATACAGGGATATTTCTTCTCTTTGCACTCATTGCAATCATGGCAGTACCCACTCTGGAATAAAGAAACCCATTAGATAAGATGGAGTGTGCACCAAGGAAAACATAATCTACATTCATATTGAATACCACGTCTAAACTTGTAATTAATGCATAAACGACATTTACACCTTTTCTTCTTAAAGTATTAGCCATGTTTCTACCTTCAAATAATGGTCTTGAATCAACCACAATAACCTTAATGTTTTTCTTTTTTAAAGCAACAGTATTATGTATGATAATATCTGTAATAACTTTTGAAGAACCATATACAACAATGGTGGTGGATTCTTCGATATGTTGTGAAGCATTCTCAATAATCAATTGATCTGCTAATTCGATTTTTTCTTTAGCAAATTGAGCAATTTTTTCACACAGATCCTTCTTTGCAACTCTATCAGATATTGACGGATCAATATGTGAGATTTCTTGTTTTAACCATCTAATGGCATTACCCATTGTGACACTCAATGGCCTTGCCTTTTTCAATATGTCAATTTGATGAGATAAATAATTGGTCAAATTACGTGACAAGGTAGTACCCTTTGGAGTTTGATAATCGTTGATAACGATTTGGAATGCTTCTAACATGGCAATACAACGTGGAATCGAGCCAACAATTTTATAATGCGCAATATTGGTTGTTAGCAATGCAATAGCAGGGTGTATATAATCTTTGTTTAATAATAATTCTTTTAGGGATGATACCAACTGTTGTGACTCGAAACTTTGCTCCATTATACGTGGGACAATTGAGGATACACCAGGAACTACAGAATAGTCATCAGAATCTAAGGATATTGTGGCTAAAGATTTAGCAATATCCATAGTATTGGAAATGTTGCTTGTTTGAGCATTAGATGCATTACCTTGAGTTGCTATAGAAACATCAGTTGTTATATTGGTGGTTGTTCCACTCTCCGAGGTATTATTGGAGGTTTTTTGAATGCCAGAGCCAGTAATAGTGGGTAGAGAGGATGTGCCACTGCTATTAGCTTTAACACTCTTTGAAGAGGATGCCGACATTGATTTAGCAAATGAGGATGTAGTATAAACTCTAGAACCAGATAATGCACTAGCAACCATTGGAATCATTAACCCAGCAGCAGTGATTCTAGAAGTTCTTGGATTGGTCACTGCTGAAGTAATTGCCAGGATACTTGCTCTTCTTTCTTCAGTAGTTTCAAGATGGCTAAACAACGAAGTTTTTTTAACAGAGTTCCCATCACCGCGGTTATTCTTTTTAGAATTGTTTTCCTTCTTCTTTAATTCACGTTGCTGTTGCAGCTGCTGCTGTTGCTTTTTTTTTTCTCTTTTAGCTTGTGCTTGCTGTTGTTGTTGTTCAAGAGAAATACCATTAGCTTGTTTTTTAGCAGCTCTCTTAGCAGCCTTTTCTTGTTTTTTAAGTTCTTTTAATTCCTTATTAGTTAGTTTTCTTTCACCAGTACTGGCAGACACTGGGGATGCAGTAGTTGGTGGAGAAGTCTTTGACTCAGTGTTATTTGCAGTCATCTTCTAATTTATGCAAGCGATCAAAAAAAAAAAAGAAAAAGGAAAAAAATGAATAAATAGCTATTGATATTTCCCTTAGCTTCTCCTCCTTTGTTGTGTAATATTGAAACAGGGTTAGTTTGAAGAATGTTTTGTTATAGAAAATTGTTGAATTTATATCTAGCATACACTACAAGTATTGGTGATGCTCGTTAATCTTCTTCTAATAAGCTAGACACCAGGTTCTCTCTATCATGTATCATCGATTGGGAAAAAAGAAATGAAAAAAAAAAATAAAATAAAATAAAATAAAATAATTTCTTTTCATCATCGACAAAAAATATAAATAAAAAAAATAGCGTACCAAACGGATCGAACAAACAGAAAAAATATATATAATATGAAAACAATAACCTGTTTACTCTCTTTTAACAGTGGTTGTCAAATAAGCTGCCTAGCTATTAGTTGACAATCCAAATAGTTGGAAGGATGATTGAACTTGGAATATTTTTTATGTACAAGATCCAAATCCTATATAAGTATATATACGTAAATTTATTAGTTGACTAATAACCAAGAAGGAAGTTCAGCTAAGATATTACTTATTCGCTCTAATATAATTCATTCATAGATTTCATCATTTTATCATATTTATCTTCCTTATCAGGCAGTAATTGTTTATAATTCTTAACGAATTCTTGCATGGATGTCAAAGTCTCTGGAGAAAGATCAATCTGTTTAAGATGTGCACGTTCCAATAAAGTTCTTGAAGCAAAATAGATCAATTCATTATCTTGCATGATTTTTTTTCTATTTAACGCAATCGTCTTTGAATCTAAGTCAGATAAGTTTGGTAGAGTCAAATTTTTAGCTTCAAATCCCTTTAATTTATCCGAAGTCTTAAAATTTTGTGTCTGGCCCAAACTTTGCACTAATATGTTAGATAAACCCATTTCGTTTTCTTTTAATTGTGTAATTGACCAAGCTGTTTGCAATTTTTTCAAAGCAATTTTCGAGTCAGGAGATTGGATCAGATGATTTCTTAATATTGCACATAAAAGGACTGTGTTGAAAAAATTCTCCACATTAAAAACCTGGCTGTTCTTGGCTTGAACAAATTTATCCTTCTGTGCATAAATGAACCCAAGCATGTTTGAATATTCGCCAAACTCAGTTAATGATCTAATCAACAGTTTTTGCAAGTGTATTGGTCTCCAAAGTTTCCAGACATCCTTTTTTCTAGGAGTGACATCGGTCCATTCTTTAACCCATTTAAACAATTCCTCTTTATCCTTAACAGAATCAATGTATTCTGTTAGTAAGTTTGGAGAAATAGGTCTAATGGGATCTTTCGGTTGGGGGGTTGCGTGATCAATAATGTTTCCATGATCATCCTTTATTGGGACAGACATGGTCAACAATTTGTTATGGTTCTTGGGTCTATATATATATGGCCTTAACTCTTTCCTTGTATTATAGTAAGCCAAATATTCATCCAATTGATATCTCACTGGGTTGTTTGAAGTGGAGGTAGATTGAAATCTAACCCACGCAGAGCATCGGAAACGTGATGTTTTAATTATGTTTGCTGTTATTGATCTTCTTGTAATCACCTCCATAATCTAGAGTGCAAAATATACTACAGATAATAAAACTAATAATAAGGGATAATGATGATTAGTGCGATTAACTTCGTAAAAAAGCAGAAGACAGTACTAAAGGGGAGGGGATGAAAAAGATTCAGTTACTACTAGAGTTCGAGTTGACACTATATGGAATAATACCCAGGATTGTTTTTGAGAATATCATCAAACGTTTCTTCTTCTTCTTCTTCTTCTTCTTACTTACTTACTCTGTCTTCGTAAGTCTATTCCTCCTGATATTTTTTCACCTACATAAAAGAAAAAAAGGAAAACAAAAAAACTTTGGAAGTTTTTTCATTCTTTTTCTTTTTTTTACATTTCTCTTCGCTTCATTTCACACTTTTGTATATTTTCTTTTTGAGCATGGGTTCGAAACTCGACGAACCGCGAAATTTTATATTTATCAGTCTGTATAACAAAAATAATACCTTATCAATAATTACTAACAAATAACGGGTAAAGAATGGGATATTAGTACAAGGAAGACTTATAGATAAGCAACAAATAAATGAGGATTTATATATTAAAAGAGTGGGGAGGATAATTAATATTAGAACACATTTAATATATTATATATGTGTATACATATATATGTATTATATTACCTTACTTTTAACTTATTGAATATACAAAAGACTAAATACTGAACTAGAAGAAATGACAAATGATAAATGAGACAAAATCGAAAGGGAAAAAGAAAGGGGGAGAAGTCATATATATGAATAGTAGCACAATATATGTAACAGGAATAAGTAAATTTCAAAGCCTAATAGTCCAATGAGACATTTTAAAAAAAACATAGAGAGAGAGATAGAAAGTGAAATAAAAAATATAATAATAAACGAATTCTTATTATTATTATTATTGTTACTGTTATTATTGTGCTTCTACTTTTTGTGGCTCCTCATGTTCGACTTCTTGTTCAACTTCTTCATTAGACCATGCAGCATCGGCTTCTTCGTCAACTATTTCGCCTTCTTCATTAACTATATGATCGACATCTTCAGATTCATCAGATTCATAGTCTTCATAGTCTTGTCTAAATGATAAAGTTGGTTTAACTTGGGCAGAATCCAAAGTCCATTCGTTCAATGCAGCTTCAGCATCGATAATAATTTGTTTTGATGCTTCATATCCATCATAGGCAGGTCTTGTTTCACCAGGGGTGACAGGAGAATCATCTAATAGTTCTAATAAGGCCTTACCGTAACCAGCAATCAATGCGATTTTTTCTGAGTGTTCAATGATAGAATCGAAATTATAATTGAAAGCGGCTCTCAATTTAGATCTGGTAATATTAGATAACTGTGCTTCTGCGACAAGACATTCAGCCTCAGCACGGACCAACTCTTGTTCCAAGATTTCAATCTTTGGGGACTGTGGGTCTTTATATTTCAAATATGCAATCTTATCGGTGATCTTGTCCTTTCTATCACGGCTTGGTTGTACAGAAGCTTCGATGTCTCTAATAGATTTCAAAGTCAATCTATATTGGTCATAACGATCGATAAATTGATCGTCCAATTCACTGATTTCGTAGATTAATACACCTAACTTATCAGTGATGTCAGAGACATCGTCATCGTTTTCAACACCCCAAAGAGATAGTTGTTTAGCGGCATCACGACGTTCATTTGCGACGATTTCCATCGAACGTAAAACATTTTTTTCAATTTTTACTAATTGAGACAATTTACGAGCCAATTCAGGACCAAAGACACCAGCTGTACCACGTCTAAAGGCATAAGCAATCCCTCCACGACCAAAGAACTTACCACGTGTGGTAGCTGGTGGTGGTGGTGGGCTTTGTAATTGAGAAGCGGTTGGAGCCCTTGAATTTCTTAATGAATAGGTTCTGTGCATACTATAGTTTTTATTTGTTTATTTATCTATGAATATTCGTACTTTTAACCGAGGAAGTTAGTAAAATAAAATAAAAGTAAAAATAAAAGTAAAAATAAAAGTAAAAATAAAACGACCTTCGAGTAATATTATCCTTGTTTTATTTAACACAGGTAGCGTGGAGTAGTAATATACAGTAGTTTTGCGAAAATATTGATAAAAGGGATAAAGACGTATACAAGGCAAGTGGGAAGGGAAAAGATAGGAAAGAATGCAAAAAGAATTTATGAAGTTGTTGAAGATAGGTTGTTTAAGGAACTGAAAAGAAAGATAAAGGGAGAGAGATTGTGTTTCCACTTCGTTTTTCTTTCTTTCATATCTCGAACTTTTTTATTTTATCTGGGTTCAAATTTTTTTTTTTTTTGATTTTTTTGTTCTTTTTGTTTTCTCCTCCCCCCTGTTTTCTACACACCCACACATCCACCTTTTCTTTCCACCTCAAACGTTCAGCCGTTAATTTTCCTCGCAAAATATTTTCTCCCAGAATCTGCAAAAAAAAAAATAAAATATAATAAAATAAAAAGCATCCCCCTTAAAAACTTAGGTCCAATGACTTCCTATTTAGGAAATGATAGGGTTGAGTAGTGAAGGGTAACTCTCTTTGGTTTTTTTTCTTTTCTTTTCTTTTCTTTTCTTTTCTTTTCTAGCTATTGTCCCAAGAAAGAAGAAACTGAACAAACCGACAAAACTTTTGAAAACCTTTAAGGGAGTGCGCAAGTACTGAAAAACGGGAAAGGGGAGAATTGAGGGGAGGGGCCGTGCAACGGGAAAAGATGGCAACATTACGTCATTATAGAGACTTCCGTACATTATGATAGAGGTCACAGGATGTCCAATGTTCGTATTTGATGATGTTAGACTTCCTCTATCTATATTATAAGGTAACAAACAAAACAGCATTCAAACTGCGAAATTCATCCCCAAGCAATAGCAATAAGTACTGAAACAAAGCAGCCGATAGATCGGTCTGGTTTATTGTTAAATCTTGTATAATTAAAAATTGTATTATTATCATTATTATTATTTTATGTTATTGAACGTGGGGCAAGGTGTACATGAAGACGTATTCTATCTATCGTTGTCAGTGGCCTCTCCTTCTCCTTCTTTTTTTTTGCAAGTTGTACAGAGTTGGTGTGCTCTACCGCAGACTTGAACTTCAACTGCTTCATTAATACATCATTCTATTACTTTTTCTTCTCCAGAGTTGAAAGAATATCTTTTATATACTTAAATTTAACAAACAAACAAACAAATAAATAATTAATTAATTAATTAATTAATTAAACATTTCTTGGATGGATGTGAAGCTTATATCTATACTATGATATCATCACTTTATATCTCTTTATCCCACATTTCTCAATCTTTCTGTTGTTCTTGTTCTTGTGTTTGTGAGTTTTTTTTTTTTATGTATATATATTGGTATGGGCGGCTAAATTTATTATACATATTTAAAGGTTTGCCAGAAATAAAAATTGTTGGGAAAATAATTCAGGTTACGATATAGAGACTACCAATAACATACCCATGTATGAATATATATATATATATATACATATATATGTGTGTGTGTGTGTGCCAGATATCAAAACCTGTTAATGGGGTGTAAGTCCAATGGGATGACCTTACTATCTATTATGAGTTTTTACGATATCTGTTCCTCTTTTGATATATAGTTATTGGGGTTTTAATTAAGTAGATTCAAAAGAAAATTGAATCAGGACACGTATACTCTTTTATTTTGTTGTTGTTGTTGTTGCTTTTCTTATTCTCTTTCTACCCTTTATATTCAGGCATTCTATAGATACATATGGTTACATATACTTTTTTGTTATAGGATCCATACTATACAGAAGACTAAATTTCTTATTACCAAGTGTTCTATTTTATTGTTTTTTTCACACTTCTCAACATATTAGTCTGTCAGAAGAATATACTATAACTCAATAACAGTATGTTTTGAAGTATATATATATATATATATATATATATATATAGGTCTGGTCTTTTGCATAAAGTGAACAATTTACTCTAATGTTTATTAATATGGGGTACCTGTGTAAGTTCAACAAACCAAAAAGAACAATTGTAAAAAAAAAATAAAAATAAAAAAATAAATTGTCAATTAATTTCTCGCAGAGTTTGGAAAAACGAAACAAAAAAAAATAAAAATAAAAAAATAATAATAATAATAATAATAGAATAAAATAAAAAAAGAAGTCATTGCTATATAATTCTATCTAGTTGGATCTGTCATTTCAGCATAAGTTACCAATAGCATACATTCAAATACGCAATCACGAAAAGGAATATTCAAACAAATTTAATATACAGTTCTTTTTTTTTTCGTCTTAAAAAAAGAAAATAAATTGCATCCATTTATTTGTTCAACCTTTCGATAATTTATTAGGAACTGGTGGGGGGGTCATCAACCTAGGTTATACATGAATAACAATAGCTTTAAAAATAAACCGCCAGGTCATCAACCTATCTCTTTGACAAGACAGCATAGGTTTGAAGATACATTTGCCTTATTTATTGTATTTTTAAGTTTTAATCATTTCACATCATTATGTATGTTAACGGTATTTATTGTGGCTACCAGAACACGTCGTGTCATAGCAAATAGTTTTATCGCTCTATTTTTATTCAAACGTCCATCACCCTCTATTGATGATATCACCCATTGGGATTCATATCATAATCAACAAGAAGCTTCATGTTGCTCTTCCTTTTCTTCTTCAAAGCATTTAAATCTATCAAAGTCATTCCATAACCATCATTCTAACCAGTGCCAAGGACAAGGCAAGAAAATGTCTCGTATTCCTACAATCAATGCAATTAATAGCAATAGTCCTAACTCTAATCCAAATAATGCCTATCAGCATAATCACCAAAATAACATTTCTAATCTTAGATTAAAACAACAAGATCGTAATCATTATCGTCTAAATCATCTTAAATTCTCCCCGGTGTCTGTTTTAATTGAAATAGTAGTCGCTACATTAGCAAGAATGTATGCTGGAAGTTATTTTATCGTTCCAATTGAAAATTTGGCAATATCCATAGTTGCTTCATCCTTAATAAATGATCCAAAGGAATGTCTCTCTTTTGCTACTTCATGTTCTGTGTTATATGCTATATCAGTGAATATTTTGAAACGATATTACACATTGTTGACATTATCTAAGACAAATTTAATGTCAGGTTTAATAATTCTTTATCCAAAAAATAATAACAATACGTATATTAATTGCATCGAAAATTACATTAAAGTTATAATAAGGCAATTTAATTATCTACCAAATTGGGAGTTTTTAAATGTCGAATATGTTAGAATCATCCGTTATTATTTGTCGTTCCATATTGTTATTAATCAATTTTCTAAAAAAGCATCCACTGTCCACTCATCACATGACTTGCCTTCTCTGGCTATAAACTTAGATGTAAATAAAGGAAATTTAAAAAATAGTCATAATATTTTAAATTTCGGTATAAACTCTTCATCGAATCCAAACGTTTATAATCCTGCAGATTCTGTATCCATCCATCAACAATCTCATTCCTCAAATCAAATTTCTACAAGCAATAATAATCATGGTAATAATAATAGTAGTAGTAATAACAGTAATATAGCATCCACACATTCTCTTAATTCTAAAGAATTGTCACCTTATTTTACTGATATAGTTAAGAGTATTAAATCTTTTGAACCTGCTGTAACTATTCGATCAGATAATGAATTACAGTCTCCCGATACTACTATATTCTCATCAGCCGGATCAAATATGAAAAAACCAATGGATAATATTGAAAATATCCAAAATTTTACTAATCAATTATATGAGTTAAATGTTGATTTGAATTCTTCTGTTAATGACATTAATAATTTGAAGGATGATATTAATATTACTACAAATTTGGAAAATTTTATCCATTATTTATTTAAAAAAAATACACAATATATTATATCTCCATTATGGTCAATATTTGTTACATGGAGAACGACAAATTCTGAAAAGAAAATTTTGAAAGATATAAATTTTCCAAAATGTGGTGAAGATACTAATAATCGACTTAAACCAACAACAAATGAAGGCACCGCTACGCATGATAGTATCGATAGTAAAACTAAGAATTCTGCTAATAAAAAATATTCTGATTCAATTAATAAAAGTGTTTTTAATACTAGTGATTCGAATTCAATGGCATTGATTGCGCAAAATAAGTCTGATGATTATGATCAATTAAATCTGATTAGGTTCAATAATAATATATTTAATAATAAAGAAAATGAATATAAGGTCTGTATTATCGATATCGGTACTCATAGTTTAACTTTTCGTATTGAAAATTTAACTGATGGAGAATTGATTGTATTAGTCAATGGAATAATTTGGTCTGAAGTATCGTGTGCTCTAATTTTGGAACATCCAGGTGAAGAATATGTCGTAGTTAGTGGTTTAGTACCATCCTGCTCATATGATATTCAATTTGTTAATAGATTAAGATATAAGGACGATTACTTGATGTGTGACCTAATTGTTAGAACTATGGGGATTAAGGCGAATAAATATGAAGTAGCAAATAATCTAGGTTCTTCATCAAATCAATTTGAAAAGTTGGATTTTAGTTTTCCATCATATTATCATAGGAAATTTTTATCCCCACTATTAACCTTAAAGCATTCTATCTTAACCACTAATGCCAATTTAACAGAAGAAAAAGCCAAGTTAAAAAAGACCAAGAAAGAAGTTAACAAAAAGTTGGCATCATTAAGACAAGAGATTGATCATTTAAAGACAAAAATAAAACAAAATGAGACTAATGATGAAAAGAATGCATTTAAGATTGAAAATTTGAAAACCATTATTCAACAAAATGAATCAACATTAAAGTCCTTAGAAGATCAAATTAAAATATTGGATGATGAAGAAATAACTCTTGAAGAAATTTATATTAAGAAAAAGGATGCACATTTGAAAAAAGAATTGGAATTTAGTAAATTAGAAGAAAAATATAAGAAAGAGAATGCCACATTAATTAATAAGGAAAGTAAGTTAAAGAACGATTATAAACAGTTATTATCCAAAAAGGAAAAATTGGATCTAAAACATGATCAATTGCAAAAGGAGGTAACTCAAAATAATGAATTTTATGAGAAATTTAAAATTGAATTTGTAAATAAAAAAGAAAAGGAAAGAACCAAGAGAACTGAAAATAGAGTCCGTGAAACTAGTAACCTTGAGTTGTTTGTGAAAGCTTTAGAACAAGATATAAATAGGTTGGAAAATGAGAATTTAAATTTAAAAAATATTGTAGAAACTTATAAATGATGTGTAATTAATCAAACCTATTTTGTGTGTTATTGGTACTTTCTCTTATTTATTCTATATAAATATTTTCTGTTTTGAATATATATCAAATTTATTATTTAACCTTTTATAATGACTAACAAACAATCTTTGTTAACGTAATGTCATGTATAAAATGGAATGATGCACTATTTTATTACGTTCTTTTAGTATTTCTCTTTTCTCGATTTTTTGGTAACATTGCATAATTCTTATTAGCCTAATTTTTTAATGTAATTTAATAAGTCAGTAACTTGTACTCTTTATATTCTTATCTTTTACTTGAGAGGTAGAACTATGTTTTTTTAATAATGTTTTCCCAATGACCAGGCTGCTCATTTATCGAAAGATTATTAAACTCCTTAGTAATGTTGGACATTTTTAATTATACTTGCCATTATTATTATCACATTATTATACAAAATTTTATTATTATTTTTTTTTGGAGTTTTTAACCAAAAAAGGTCTTATATAATGGTAAACAAGATATAGATGTATTTTTCTATAAATGAATTAGTTTAATTTCTATTTCAATTAAAATTTTCATTAGTTAATTTTCTGAAGGTATGTAGTTATAAATTTGTTGGAAAAATCAGGCGAATGTATATGGACAATACAGACTATACTTGGAGATGAATCAATAGGTATTATTAGTCTTAACAAAGTTAAGACTAATAATAGAAATAGTTACTAATAAATATATGAGAATAAACTATTTGTCCTAAAGTTGAAATTATATATCAGGACAAGGTAAGGAGTGCAAAGAAACAAATTTTATAATTTCTGTCTGAACATTTTATATAACTATATTAATATATAATTATTGGTAGACGCAACCCTTTATTATAAAAAACTTTATTACAATTTATTCTAAAATTAACACGATGAGATAATATAAACTTGCAGTAGGATATATGTGGTATTATAAGTCCCTAGCTTATTTATAGTATTATGCTGGTGGTACTATAAATTTATATTATATTGCTTGTTTCTTTCCTTCTACATAACTAATATACAAAATACAATAATATACAGTGTAACTCATTTTATCTTCTATTCCTCTTTAATATAAATATTCATAACTTTTTTAAACACCTAGTACGGTGAAATTAGATTATCAAGCATAATTCTAATCATATTTCAACATTATTTTTATACTTTATTTAGAGAGGACCGAAGAATTTGACTTATAATAAATATACCAATAGCTGCTGGAAATATCGGACAAATGCATATATGCAAATCAGACGATAATTGCAGATGAATAAATAGTAATTATCAATTTTAATCCTGATAAAATATATGCTTATGGAAAAATACAAGAGAGTGGATTGTTTGTTCCAAAAATAAAATTATATAAGGAACAGGGACAAAAGGATAAAGAAATAAATGTTACAATTTTTCTCTGAATGTTTTAAGTAATTGTATTTTATTTATATATATATTTGTTTTTATACTTTATATAAGAGAGACCGAAGATGCTGGAAATATCGGATGAAGCTACATACACTCAAATACGAAAATGATTGGATATAAATCAACAGGCATTATTGATATTAAATCCGATAAAATAATTGCTTCTACACAACTACATGAAAGTACATGGTTTGCTCTAGAGATGAAAATATATAAAGGACAAACATCAGAAGGAAAAGAATCAGTAATTATGATTTATCTCTGAATATTTTAAGTAACTATATTTTATTTATATATATATTTATTTTATGTACATTATATAAAAGGTTGAAGAATTGTAATAATAAAATACATACCTCTAACTTTATCATTTAATCATGACCACAAACTACAGCAACATCTTAGGCGCATCTTCTTATGAATTAGTTTTTTTTAGTAAGGTTTTCAGTATTTGTTTATTTGGTGTATATTAGTTGGAATATTCATTATGATTACAATTCGTTAAAAAAATTTCTAATTTGCATTTTTTGAAATATATATTTTTTAAACAAAACTTTGAAACATTAAAATTTTTTAAAAAACATATATGGTATGTTGAGAATGAGCACCTGTAGGTATGTAACTCTACTCATGTATTTCCAAGCTGGATGAAGCCATTGTAATATATCAAATTATCTATTATATATAGATATATCGTTATAATTTGTTTATTCCCTAGAAAGTGATCGGGGGAAAAACCATTTAATTATTGTATATTAGTGAAAAACAACTTTATAATAAATACTATTGAAGATATCCGGTAAAAATTATAAAATTATGACCTAAACCATAAGAAATAAAATATATATAGAAAACCTTTCCATCTAGGGGACGAAAACTTTGTCCTTTTATATATTTTCTGGGCTCTATAAAACCATCCACTTTGATACCTTTTTAACAGGCTACCATTTTTACACAATTACCATTAATTGTAAAACAGGATAGAACCTGTTAGAACATAGAGAGTATGCTCATTAGGCTTCTTTATCGAAGACTGTTTTTATTATGTCGTCAAGAATGATAATTTAAAGAAAAAAAATAATTTTTTTAAGAAGAAAAATATTTATGAAGAGAATTAAAAAGAAGAAGGATCAATTTGTAATTATGTATAAACATATTAAATGATCATGTATATTATTTTTGTAGGTTTTTAATAAACCAGAGATCCAATTTACCAATAACTTAAGTCATGTCAGTATTAAATACAAATACTTCTCAATATTTTCAGGAGTAGATTTGTTATTGTATTGAATGTTATGGTTACTCATTTTCTTAACTATCTCTAAATTGTACAGTGTTAGGAGTAGGTCTGAAGTAAAATATATTAACAGTATAAATTACTATGTAAATCCTTCCTTTCCTTTGTATGATACAAAAGAAAGATATATATAAATTAAATAAAATAAAGTATATAAAATGTTGATAAATCTAATGGTTGGACATATTGAGTTTTAATATTCTTCTTGTTCTTTGTAATTTTATCCTTTCATATTTTTTGGTCTCAATTTTATTTTCGTGGACGTAATTTTTTTCGTGTCATGTCTCGTTGAACATATAGTAATTACGCCACGAAAAATATAATACATTATTGTGTTAACATTATCCAACATACGGTTCATCCATTTCGTAATCTAGTATCGTGATTTAATGTGAAGCCAAATGTGCTATTAAATAATAACATTGTATTTATCACTTAGTGCTCCTTATCAATTTTTAACAAATACCACTACTTTCCAAGAGAACCTCATAAAAAATTTCAAACAATAAATATAAGTGATACGAAACTGTATAATTTTTATAATGTTAGATAAGGGCAACACACTAATAAAATGTTCTGATATCAGAAATATCTACATAGTCTGTAAGCAATAGAAAGTTTTAGAAACTAACACAACACTACATCATTTTAGTGGCTATGAATGCTATTTTACTTCAAGTATTGTGATAAAATGAAGTGATGAGTGACTGAAAGCAATATATAAATGGAAATACCACATAGATATCTTACAGATATTTAATATAGTTCAAAGAGAGTAATTGTTACAAACGGTAATTCAATCACTAATCGGTCTTAAAATAATATATTGTATTAACCTACTATATATACGATAATTATTTATTGTTGCTTGTTTGCTTATTGTTGCTTCTTTTATAATATATATATATATATATACAGAGGAGAGTGAACTGGAGATGAAACTTGATTGCTGGAGAAGGCGTCCTTTATATATGTTTGGACATGAGGATGGTTTAGACAGCTAACTAGTATTCTACCAATAGACAATCTATGTTAAGTTGATATTAGCTAAGACACAGTTCGGATCCGGACAATAATTAATGTATTTGTCAGCACATGTTGTATATAGTGGTAATTGCATTAGGTAATACGGTGGCGTTTATTATTTTGTATTTGTCAGCATCTTTTTATCGACCACTATAGAAAATCAGATTTGTCAGCAACTTTGAAAAAATACATTTGTCAATAATTTCGGATAGCATATTTGTCAATAACTTCTGACAAAATATTTGTCAGCAACGTGCCACTAAACAACAACTGTGCAATTAGTAATGCCTCTTTAGCTTAGTGGTAGAGCGTTGCACTTGTAATGCAAAGGTCGCTAGTTCAATTCTGGCAAGTGGCATTTATTTTTGGATCCTTCCTTAACAAAAGAATGTATGGGTTTTATAATAAATATAAATGATTATTGGAATATGTTGGTAGGTAGATGAACGTAATTCAAATAATAATGTATTAATGGTATAACAAATTGATATAAAATAATAAAGGACATTAAGTGAAAATAATGTATAGATAATAATTTTTATGTATATATCTTTAAATTAGTGTAGCTTATATGAGACACGAAACATTTTTTATTTTTCTTCATAATGATACTTACACATTAAACATAAAGCCTCGTAATTACTTGAGAAATCACGAAAAAAACGCAAAGCGTAATGTTTAATAAAAGACAAAAATCTAGTATGTTTAAAAATACATATATACGTAACTAATTTATATAAATATTGACTATCTATATAAATGTAAATTTTCTTTAATGGTATATTATTAGATTAAACATATGAAGTGACTTCAAAGAACCTCTTCAAATAATAAACTTGGAAAAGAGAGTTGGCAATGACAACAACAACTTGGAATATAGACCACCATTTAACACGATCATTAGTGGATTCGGCAGTGTTTCTATGAGTTCTTTCTCTGATAACAATATAACTTTGTTCTGCCTTAACAGCGTGGACCAAATTGTTTAAAGATCTAACAGCACCGTCAAGTGTATTAGCATCAATATCGTTTGGATCAACGTAAACAACACCGTGGATATTGAAAGTCACATCCTTAGTGTTGATTCCAGAATTTTCATTAACAAAACAGTATTGGTATTTTCCCTTATATGGAACAATCATTGAGAAATCACCATGAGACACATCCATTTCAGTTTTCAATATTTCATTTCTTTCAGGTCCTACCACAATAAAATCACCAGTCAATTGAGTGTTATGTTGTGGATCCCTGTTACCAAATTGATAAGACACAGCTAATTCATCACCCTTATTTAATTCTTCGAAGAAGCAACGACGACCATATGGTGGTAGTAAAACATTATGGGCTTTGGCAATAGTAACAAGAAAAATGGAAAAAATAAGTTGTGATAAAGACCACTGCATTTTTTTCTGCTTTAGATACCTTTTTTGTGGAACTATTTGTGTTTGATGTACTCCCCAAACTAGGATATGGTTTTTTGGACTATTTAATATTTGTAAAAGTGGTTTACGTATAAACTGTATAACTTAACGTATCGTTTGTTTATTTTATGCTCCCATCAAGAAACAAAAAAAAATAATTTTTTTTTTTGATTCGCGTTCAAAAACTTGTGAATATCCTTTTAAGAGAAAAAACAACATTGAAAAGTATATTTTTGGGAAAAAACAATCACAGCAGGATTAATTAAAGTTAGGGCTAATAAAAAAACACTAGAAACTGTACTATATTCTAAAGATTTAAATTAGGTTATTCTGGGAAGAGTATATCCTTTTACTCTCTACTTGTTTAAGAACATCCAAAAAACAAATATGCAAAGGAAGGAAAGAGGGAACAAACTCAAACAATTGGTTGAAAGCAAGTTGAAAAAACCAATCTATTCTATAATATATCAGCTCTTCTTAGAATACAATTGCAAAATACAATTGCAAAATACAATTCTGTAAACTTATTAACTACCGACTAAGTAAAGAAACACAAGAAGGGCTAATAAACAAAACCTTTTTCCCCCTTAATACTCTAGATAATTTTCATAAGTTTATTGTTAAATAATAAACATAACAGAATGCCGGATATTAATGACTCAGATTTCATCGAACCAGATGTGTTTAATGTTGATAACAAAGGTACAACTAGTATGAATAAAAATGTCACATTAGATTATTCAAATCCTTTTTCTGCTTCTGGAATGGAAACTACTCAAGGAGGCAATTACGTACCTACTGACGTTAGTCCTGCCATCAAAAGAGGAACATTAGATGAGTCAGTAGTGGAAACTTTGTCAAAAGATATTCACGATATTATGGAGAGATTGAAAGTGACATTCACTCCAATTCTAAGAACAAATATTACAAATGACGATATCGATAGTTTAGCAGCAAGTTGTGATATGTGGGCCCCCCTTTTATTTATCATATTTTATTCTCTGTGTGTATCGCACGGCAAATCCATCTTCTCTACTCTATTTTTGTTTTGTTGGTTCATGTTATTCTTAATGGGATTGCATTTGAGACTGATTGAACCAACAAGAAAGATTTCTTTAATTTCATACTTGTCTTTATGTGGCTACCCTCTATCCCTTATAGCTCTATATTCTTTATTATCACAAATTTTAATTCCAATAATTATAAAAGTATCATCAAATGCAGCTCAAAACATAATGATTAGAGTATTTACTATAATAGAACTGATAACATTAGTTGGGACAGTCTTTACAGCCGTTAAATGTACTGCATTTATTACAAAAAGTAAAGGGTTTGTCCAATTATTCCCACTGGGAATATTATATCTAATATTAGGATGGATTGCAACAGTGTTTTAATTTTTTAATTACTATTTTTCTTCTAATTTTTCTGATTTACCTATATACTCTTTCTCCATATAAAACTACAGATTAACTTACTCAAAAGTTTCTACATTTTCTACACATTTTGTCAATATGTTTGATCTAAGTACCGCATTCTTTTATAAGAAAAACAATAAAACAAAGAAAGTAGGCATTTTTTCTGCAAGATGTACATAAAAAAAATATTTGTCCATTTAACCAATGATATTAGGTCTGAATTTGGTATTAAAAAAAAAAAGAGTTTACCATAAATCCAAAACTTAGGTGTTTGTAGAGTTAAAAGGTTTTATCAAGTTTTTCAAAATTTACAAAAAACAGCGCAAATTTGACCGAGACCCATAAACAACCGCCTCTCCCTCCCATTCATCTTAAGTTACAATGAGATTATCAAAGATAATATACATATATTGTATATGAAATACAATATTTTTTTTTTGCTAGTTCTAAGTTGCCATCATACCAGTTTTTGATTTACTTCTTTTGTTGGTTCATCTACCAAATAATTAATAAGCATCTGTATTACAATAATGTATTACAATAACGTTCCCCCTATTTCCATAGGTGTAAATTGTTGATATACTGCTTTCATCAGGTTTGTCATAATAATAAAGACACTTTTGTAGGATAAGATAAACAAATATTATTTGAACGTGGGATGGATTCAAAAAACAAAAATCTTATGAGAAAGTTATATTAAAGATATTTCCCATACTTTTTCACACTCTGTATAATATTCAAAACATTCATATGTAAAAACCTATGAATACTTAGACATATAATGCAAATCTGGACCAAACATTTTGGAGTTATTTATGATTACATATTTAATGAAATGTTGAAATGTATATATTAACAAAAATACACCTAATAATTAACATACTCTGCTAAAAAAAAACACTATTGGATTGCGAGTATAAGATAGGTTTGAGCAGTATATATTCATTTATTCTGGTTTACCCTCTTTCTTAGCTTAGGGTATTTAGATTTTCTTATTGGAAAGGAATTCCAGCCAAGACAAAAAATATATATATCTTTTTTTTTCTATGCTTTTTTTTGTGAGATCAAAAACAAAAGAGAAGGGGGAGACCCTGAAATCTTCTATTATTCTGTTTAGAGAAGAAGCAAAAAATACAAAATATACAAAATATACAAAGATAGATGGCCAAACAAATTTGAAAGGGTTCATCTCTAGAACCTTCCATTTAGAACTCTCTATTGATAGCCGTGAAGGTGTCCTAATTAAATTATTCATCAAAAATACGCGCACATATATATATATATTCTCATATAAAAACACATAAAAGATAGCATATTTATATATTTACATTGGCTAAACAACAAACAATCGTTACTATACATATTTATTAGTTTGTTAGCTACTAGATAAATGATCTATACATAAATACCACCATATAAACTAAACTGTTTCCAAAGCAATGACTATTTTGAAACCAACAGATGCAGAATGTTTCTCTTTGAAATTACCTAATGTTGTTCTCACTTCAAAAGGTGAATCTGCCACAATTGATGAAACAGTAAGAAGAAAACTGGGGTTGGAATATAGAACAGGTGCCGCCACAACCATAGCTAGATCAAATCTTTATGTTCATGGTGGGTTAACAATTCCCTTAAATTTAAATCAGGTTAATACTTTAAAATTACAAAAAGAATTAATCCTTTATTTTGCTAAACAAAGAAATAAAGATGGTATTTCATTCCAAAATTTAAACCAACATATGAGTTCAGAGCTGTTTTTTTTAGATCTCATATCTAGAACTTGGAAACATATCCCAACCACTACTGATGAACAATGTACATCCAATAAATCTACCCAATCCACTGTGGAAGATGATGTTGAATCCAATACACGTTCTAGAATAACAATGCCTACGATAGAAGTTAATAAACATCATCCTTTGCTTTGCCCTTTAAAGGAAAGATTATACCATTCAATCTGTTTTTTTGATTCTGCCTTGTACATGTTTGGTGGTCTGATTGTATCACCACAAAATGGTTATGAACTAATCGCCTCCAATGAATTATGGAGACTAGATTTAAAAGGACCAACACCTTTTAAATGGACTTTAATTTCTGATAACCCAAGCATTACAAGAAGATTTAATCATACTATACATGTGGTAAATCAGTCGTCTGATACGAGAGACACTCAATTGATTATCGTTGGTGGGTTGAACAATTTAAATGAACCAATTGATACTATAGAAGTATATAATATTACCAAGAATTGCTGGCAGAGTGATGTGATTCCATCCAAACCTTTGATTTTAAAGACAAATATCGATTTGTTTCCAATTAATCTAACTAATGATAGAAACCTTTCTACCTTAATAAACGATAGTAAAGCCATAATTCCAACTCTAGCATTTTTTACACCCAATTACCAAAATACAACAGATATATCAAATAGGGAAGTGAAAAGGGATGATATATCAGATGATAATGATAATGTTAACGTTATCAATGAAAAGGATAAAATTAATAGAATCATTTCTCCTGTCAGTACATTACCATTAATATCTAATTCAGAAGGCGTGAGGATGACATACAATGAACTTCAAAAGAAGGAACATTTAGTAGAACCATTTAATTTGAGGTTTCCAACAGGAGATAGTTATGGAAATAACATATTAATTTCTGGATTTTATCCGGATAGAAAAGCTTCTAGTTTTAAATGTTTTAACTTTGACCTTATTTCAGGTAAATGGACTAATATATCGACTAAATGTCTTGATTCACAACATGTCGAGCATAGATTTTGGCGAGCTTTTGTCTGGAAATCTCATCATCAGGCATTTTTACTAGGTACCAAAAAAAATGATGGTTATTTGCCTAGTGTCCAAAAATTTGATCATATATTAACATTTGGTTTATCAATGGCGAATGATTTTAATATCATTTATCCGTCTTTATCAGAAACGCCGTGGTTAACTTTTGGTAATGATATTTCTAATTCAATGACACAAAATAATTCAAACAATGTATGTAGACAAAAGTTAGCTATGGACTACGAACAAGACACACAAGATACTAAAGATAATGAAAGAAATGATAAGAAGAATTCTATATCTCAGTTTGAAAAATACACTCGTTATATTGCACCTTCTGTTGATTTAAATAATATCAAATCTACCTTTCCTTCTTATGCTATGGTTTTAGGTAAAGATTCGCTTGAAATTTTTGGTAAATATTTATCAGATTTTGAATTTATTACTTCAGAAGGGGATGCACTTGGAGTTCCATTATATTTATTAAGAAAACGGTGGGGTAGATATTTTGATTTATTACTGGCCAAAAGTTATTGCAAAGTTATTGCAGACTACGAACAGTGTGGAGTGCAGTCGGCACTTATAAAACATACACGAAGATCATCTAGAACTGGCTCTACAGACCTTGGCGGCAATAGACGTTGGTCTTCTATTAGTTCCCTTTCACACTTCCTCTCCAGACCAGATATTGAAAATAGTAGTAGTGAGGTTAGTAACACCTCATCATACAAAACTCCAGTAATTACGGAGAAATTTGAAAATAACTCACTACCAAATACAACTTTAAGACGATCTGATTCACTAGACGAGGATAAAGAATTACTGTCTGATATTACTACATCACATAATAATAACATCATGTCTCAAAAAATACATTTTCTGCAACCAGACTCTTCTAGAAGACCGTCAACTATATCATTTAAAATTAATGACGGAGATGAATCTATCCCTCCTCATGCAATTACCAGCAATTTTTCCAATATTGTTTCAAACAGTACTAAAAGTAGCTATAAGAATAATTCAGATACAATACAGGAACATATACCCTCCCCAACTACAAATTCTTCCGGTGGATTGGTGTTTAGAGTACCATTTAAGGAAAATAACGTTACAACGGCGAGTTCACCAATTGTAAGAGATTCATATCAGGATAAAGTAAATAATTCAAATAGTAATAAAAAGAGAAGATCATCACTTATGGGTTTACCACTCAAAGATAAGAGTAAAATAACATATCCATGGAACTTTGATTTACATCATAGACGTGCCTCCCATCCTACAGTTATTCAAAAAAATGACATTCCTATTGTGCAGAATTTGCAGCACCTATTCTCCAAGAACGAATCTAGTACTAGAAGTTCTATTTCCTTCGTAAGTTCTTCTTCTGATAGGATGGGGAAAAGTAGAAATAATAGTAGAGAAAATAGTATCCATGAATTACAAAATCCTGGTTTTCTATCCGTAGTGTTACCTCCTCAAATGGAAGCTCCAAATGAACCTTTACCTGCCTCATTAGTGTCTAGTAATCACATATCTCTATATAACTACGAAATTTCTGGTAAGGAAAGCCCATTATCATCAAGAAGACCTTCTTATATAAATAATTATAGCATCCCTGATGTGAAATCATCAATGGACACTGTTCAGAATTCTTTGGATAGACAGTTATTAGAAACTTCAACTGAATATCATTTTCACAATAGTTCATTGGGCAAGGAAAGATTAAACTATTCCGTACCAAGAGCGAGCAACACAACTTTTTATGATCAATTTAGGAATAACTCTGTGATTAATGGGGTGTCAAGACTGTCGATAACTTCAAATACTGATAGTATTGACAGTAACATACCAATGTTGCCTTCTGAGTTGGAACCATTAATGATTCCGCGATCATTATATATGCCATGGCCAACTCCTACAATTCGTGCCTTTTCAGAATTTTTCTATACAGGTCAAGTTAGTAGTAAGTGGTTATTTGCTCCAGTTGTTCTAGATATACTAGTAATGAGCAAAATATATGAAATACCATTACTATATAGCTTAGTTTCAGAAGTACTTTATTTTCTAATTGGTAAAAAAGAAGAAAATTTGTACTTAATTTGTAAGACTACAGAAGTATCATTTAAAGATCGTGTTGAAGAACATTTTGGAAACAATAAAGATAAAATAACTAGTTATTTGAATAATTGTTCATACTATAAAGAATTAATCCGAATTAAAGAATCACTGGAAACAATTGATGATGGATTTATAGAAACTGATGCTCTCGTTAGATCTTCAAGAACATACTCCGAAAGTAGTAGAGGAAGCAGTAGTGATGGAGATAGTATTGATGGAATATCTTCATGGAGGAGTGATATGACAGGTCAATTAAATAACTTTTTCCGTACTATCTATGACCCTAGCCCTAGAACTAGTCTAAATTCACTTGGCTCATCAGGTGTATCTGTTAGTATTCCATTTGAGCCGAGAAAATCTACAATAATTCAATCACCTAGAGTCAGAAAAAAGTCGAGTTTAAGTAAAGAAATAGGTATGAATGGTGTAGACGAGGATCAGACCTCTTGTTTTGGAGAAGACTTATTATATACTTCACCAAAAATCGTGTTTAAAAAACCTGCTAATAAATCAGAATCGGCAAGTGGTAGTTATGATTTTGAATCAAAACGTAGAAAGGGTTCCATAGCCCACATAGATCCATTAGATGTTTTGGCCTCAGATGATACTTCTAGTTCGAGTAGTAGCTGTAATAGTGATGCTATTACTGATGGTGGTAGTGATTCCATCCATACAGGAGAAGAGAAGTTAACTGACCAGTCTATATTAGAAAATCTAAACGAAAACGATACAATGCTTTCTGGAAAATCTACAGAGAACTCTTCAAGGGCATCTTTGCGTGATGCGAGATACTTACGTGACACTCGTGATGATTCTTTGGCCAATCTAGAATCTAGTGTAGGAATACTTTCATTGAAGAAAATGAAGAGGAAGGTTAAGAAAGCTGAAGAATACTTTGATGACTCAATTGATCCTTTAGTGAAAGTACAAAACCCCTTACAAAGTCCATCCAAATCCCAAAGATCATACAGTAGAGTAAGTATCAATGATCCTTTTATAGGGTTGAATTCGGTAAAATCACAAAAAGATAATTTGGTCGCAAAAGATTGGAATTCATTAACTTTAGAAAGCATGTTAGCCACAAACTCACCTCCACCTGTGGATTATATCATCAAATCCATATATAGAACTGCTGTACTGGTAAATGATTCAAGATTAATTATCAGGTGTTTGAATTGTTTGGAGATATCCAAAGCCTTGCGAGACTGTAAGCAAGGTATAAAGTTCCTTAATATCACTGGACCACAACTTACGCAATGAAACTTTTTTATGGCTTAATTTAATTGTCTTATTTCTCTTTTCTATGTTTTTTTCATTTTTTTATATACGCATCTTTATATACTTTTCTTGGAGAAATAAATATTGAAACTAAAATAAATAACATCTCATTTTTTGTCTTGTAACAATTAACTCTCAAGAAAGTGGTTAACATACATAACTATAGATTGAGTTATTTTATACATGTCGTAACTTACTACAATTTAATTGTGTAATCTCTAATTGCATGAAGAGAACGATATTCTACAGTGAAAAAAGAAACCAGAACATAGAAACATTTCAACCTTTACCCGTGAGACCTTTACACACCCAGAGATAAGACACATAGACATCTTTATACAAATTCTTCTCTAATATTCTATAATACTGTTGATTGATTAAAGTAGATAGACCTCAAGAGCAATTATGAGCAAACAATCAAACACTAACTTAAGTAAATATACTGTGTACGATGCATGTAATGGCATCATCAAGCTATCCAAAAATCATATTATGTCTGCAGATGAATTATTATCAAAGAAAATTGACCATATATTACCCATTCCTTTCAAATCAAGAAATGATTTTGAACAAATATCGGAAATCGACAGACAAGAAGGATTATATAACGGAGATTTAACACCCCAAATAGATTTAAAAGTTTTGCATTATTTCTTGACCCAATTATGTCTACAAAGATATCCACATCTAACTAATTGTTTTGATGAGACAAGTTTAATCGCATTGGGTTTACTCGTAGATCAGTGGATAGAAGAATATTTCTATTCCATGGACTGTGAAGAATCGGTTACTGAATCGGATATAGATTCAGAGGAAAAAGCAGATGGAAGTGAAATCTATCACGATGATTCTGAGAGCGAAGATGCAATTGTTTTGACAGATAAGACTGAGACTGCTAAACAAATAATTGGCAAAGGTCCTGCACAAGCATTTGCTAAATTTGTAAACTATAGAGATTTCCCTGCAGATATTTGATACGTAAGAGATTGTTGGCCTGTCTACTCTAACAATTCTACTAACTGCATTGTGCTTTTCTTTATCACTTTATTTGAGCTATAAAAATATGAAGAAGAAATAAAAATTTATGAATGATTAAAAATAAGTTTTTTGAGACTTATTAGTATTGTTAATAGGTGGTAATATTATGTAAATTATTTTGATAACAAGATCACGGTTTATGCATTAGAGATACTGATTAACGTTGTCTGAGATGCACGAAAACAAAGTAAGTCAAAGTTAAACCGCATAAAACAGGGACACCATAACCCATTGTGAAAAAAAAATAAAAATAAAGTAAAAATGATTAACTGTTGACATGCCAGTGGCCATGAACACCCTGATTTTATTAGACCTGAAATACAACCACTCTGTCTTATATAAACAGGCAGTGCCTGGCTTCAAAACAACACAGTTAATTGAAGTTTTATATAATGATACAAAAGAACTCTCTGGGTTTATCATTATACATGGTTCTGACTTGAAAAGATCTCCTATAATGATTCATCAATTAAAAAGGTTTAATAAAAGTAATTGTTTCATTGTAAATTATCTGGTACAATATTTTCCACATATTAAACTTAATGATAAAAATATGTTACAATTAAATAGAATTACATGCGACGTCCCATTACTTTGTTAACAGTACTATATGTAAGAATTTAGAGACCTGGAGAAATTTGTAATTTGAAGATGATCTCAATTTAGACACAATTTACAATATAGTATTCTAAATAGAGGTTCACGATTATTAAACTACGGTAGTAGTTTGATGTATACCACTTGTTCATTATAGTATATTGAGAATGAAGCAATTATTTGCTATTCATTAAAAGAATGTGGTTCCAATATTAAATTAATAGACAGTTTGGTATCCTCATCTAAATTGATATAATTAGATGGTATAAGAAAATGAAGTGTCATCAATGAAAATACATCAGTTAGTTTAATTTCTCCAAATGAAAGTGAAGTTAAACGATATATTATACATACCCTCATTAACAAAAAAGTGAAGGGGAAGAAGAGGAGGGAGTTCTTTATTGCATTGTTTGAAAAGGAATATATAATCGACAATAGCACATCTGGGCCAAAAAAAATATTAAAGATGTTATTTTATATTTATACAAGGTCAACCAATTGAAAAATTTCATTGACACCAAGAACCTACATTATAGTCTACGAAAGAAAAACAAGTCGTTTTTTACGCATTTCGAGTGAACCCTTTTACTTTATCGACCCTAATAATAAAGTACTGAAATTGTGTTGAAATCATTACAGTGTTAGTGACGATGACGATATGACATTATGGGCACTTAGAAGTTACACAGGTGCACTAACTATTATCATTTTGAAACAATGTCTTCAAATACAGCTATCGTTCAATCTATTAAAGCCAAGTTAAAAATCGTTATGATATCAAATTCTTATTTCGTTAAAGGGATGTTATTAAATGTGCATCGGGAGTGCATAATGAGGCATTAGCATCATTGAAATCACATATTGGTTCCAAAACAGTTATTATTTGAAATGTGCATGTTCCTCAGAGCTTTCCTAAGATTCAACTATGGTAGGCAATCCCACAGTTAAATCTTTTTATATATTGAATGATTAATTTAAACTTTGTAAAACAAATCAAGGGATTAACAACAATGTACTTGTAAGATTTTTCAAGGTAAACAAAGTAGAAGAAAACTTGACACTTTCATTTTGAAGCAATGTTAATCCTATTAGTACAATTATTATAGAGATTCTATGGAATTATATGTGAGCAATAGATAATCCAAAGTTGGGTAGAATCTAGACTACATGTACTAATATAAGTTCAGTTGTTGGGTTCCTTCATTGAACATTCTCAATTTTTTCTGAACAAAGAGTAATCGTTGAGTAAATTTCTTATATATTTCAGTATCTATCTACTTACTAGGAATTATTATTACCATTTAGTATATATATATAATAAATATTAATAGTACGAAAGACTAGCTTTTAGAATTTTGGCCAAGAGTGTAAATAGCAAAAGATCTATGTAGTTGACGACGTACACTGATCTTTTGAGAATCCACAAATGAATCAACTACAGCTTTAATAGCTCTATCTAAATCCCACGAAGAAACAAACTCTGAAAGCCTCATTCTGGCGAAAGATTCGGCAATTCTTAGTATAGATTCTAAATGACGTACTGTAATTGGGAATGACCCTGTAGATATACTTTCCCTTCTTAAATCAGCATACACCTTACTAACTTTATCCATATCCATTTGATGCAACTTAGGATGTATTTTGGTCCTAGCATAATGTATATATTTCATTAGTAACTCTTGGGGAATAGGCGATATTTCCTCTTCCTTTTTTCTTTGCCTTCTTAATGTCCTTTGTCTGGTGGAAATATATCCACTATCATCCGGGTTATCAATACCATCCTCAGATTCCTTTAAAGCATCTACACCTTCTTCATTATCTGGATGTGATCTAAAGTGAGAATCAACAACGAATGTAGCTAACCTTTCATCGGCTTCCTCATCCACTAAATCCCTCACTACACACAATAGGTCAAATCTGGATAAAATAGGTTCCGTCAAATTAACATTTTGGGATAACGGTAATGTGGAATTATAGCGCCCACCGTTAGGATTAGCAGCTGCAATAATTGAACAACGTGCTTGTAATGTTGTCACAATACCTGCTTTTGATATGGAAATACTCTGTTGTTCCATAGCTTCATGAATTGAAGTACGATCTTGGTCATTCATCTTATCAAATTCATCAATAAGACATACACCTTTATCTGCTAACACCAATGCACCACCTTCTAATGTCCATTCTTTGGTGATTGGATCCTTTCTGACTGAAGCCGTCAAACCTACAGCAGAAGCACCTTGACCAGTTGCAAAAACTGCCCTGTGAGCGGTCTTTTCTACATATTTTAATATTTGCGATTTAGCAGTACCTGGATCACCTAAGAGTAATACATTAATGTCACCACGGATGGAATGTTTTCCATTGACATTTTTTGGAACACCACCAAATAGAGAACACGCAATGGCAACTTTGATATCTCTATGCCCGTATATAGATGGTGCAATAGATGAAATTATCTTATCAATAATACCACGATCTCTAGAAAGCTTTTTAAATTCTTTTTCTTCTTGTTCAGTCCAGCTAAATACATCCAAACCTTCTTCCTCAGGATTTGCAAGATTGCCTTCTCTTCTTTTAACAGAATTAGCTTCTATGATAGTTGCAAAAACAGGAAATCCATTCTTTGCATTTAATACACCGTCATAATTATTCTTGTAAATACCTGTAACTTCGATTTCTTCACCTGGTTTAGCAACATCTACTAGCTCTGATAACAAAATAACTTCCCTATGTCTTGGTAAACGACCTGCAGGGACAGTCCCTGGAGCTTCTTGTAACGTTATTCTTTGATAATTTCTATAAACAGTTTTTTCACCATTTATTGAGAATGGTCCCTTAGACTTACAATTTGTGCAGAAAGAAATCTTTATTTCCTCATTAGAATCTTGGAAGAATGGACCCAACACGGTTCCACATTTCAAACAATTGAATTTGACATATTTTAATTGTGGAAAAACACCAGTTCTCCTTGTTACCACACCAGTCACACGAACCAAAGAACCTAAGTTAGATTCCCTTAACTCACGTAGATTAAGAATAGTAGGGAAATCAGATATTCTGACATGAATCTCGGAATGAATTCTAGCATAATCAGGATAATGCAATTCTGTGGCCTCCATAGCAACTAAATCAAAAATTTTTAACATTTCTTCTGGACATTTAGCCAAAAATAAAGCAAGAATAGCTTTAGATTCTGCCAGGTGTCTATAGTTAACTTCCAGTGACTCCGCATTCATTTCACCTAAAGTTCTAATACGCGCACCGTACACAGATCTTCCTGTCTCGTCAGTATATTCTAATAGGAAAGACTTTAATTCTCTTGCAATTGTTCTGGAAACATTTGGTTGAGTGATCCATTCCGAATAACTATTAGCCTTCACATTACTTAACGATTCAAGAGTCAATTCTTCCGTTAATGGATCAATTTCCATGTCACTTAATAAATCATCATAACTATGTGCAAATTCTTCATATTGTCTTCTGCGTCTTCTTCTTTGAATAGGTAGTCCCATAGCATCTAATTCATTATTCATTTCATCTTCCTCCTCATCTTCCATGTAGGCTGCATTTTTTAACAGTCTATCTCTCTCATTTAATTGTGCATCTATACGACGACGTTCGCCCAAAGTAAGTTCTCTTTGTGCAGAATCATCTACTTGATTTGTATCATATCTATCTTTCTCCGGATCAAGTGCGTAATCTCGATACATATCATCATCTATCAAATCAACTTGATTCATTTGTTCTTCAACTTCATCAATATCTGGGTCATCATCGATTTCGTTATCATCACCTTCAGGGTTAATCATATCGTTATCTTGATCTTCATCGCCATAATAAGGAGATCCAATAGGAGAAGAGTTTGCACCTAGACCCATACTCCTAGCCGTCTGCTGTGGTGACGATGGTGGTAAGTCTGGTTCCGAATCAACATCGTCGTCAATTTCACGCCTACGTCTTCTGTTTTCAGACATTTTTATTCTTTCAATGTTTGCTGTATCAGTTAAGTAATAATAATCTTCTCTATTTTCAAACTCTGAACAAGAGCAATTTCAACTAATCCTCAGCAAAAAAGCTTCTGCTACTTGTAAATTAATATAAAAAGGCTGCTAACCTAGGTATTTTAAAATCAGATCTATCCTCTATCTACTACACCAACTCTTTCCTGTATGTTGATTCAATTCTTTTAATCTGTTAGTTTCTTTTGTTCTTCAAATATTTTTTTTTTCAATTTCTCGACGTAACGCATCTGTTTTCCTAAATTGGAAATGTAATAAATTTTGATGGACCATTTCCCGTCTTAGGTAATATGAACCAATAAAGATATTTAGATTTTGGAAAACACATAAACTACGTATTATTAAATTGTTACATTACCCATACTATACTTATATATATATATATATATATATATATTCTGTTAAAATAATAATCTACCAGCTTATATGTTTACTATTTACAATGTTCATAATGAGAGAAAAAAAATAAGATAAATTGTTCTTTGAATGATAAGTGAATAAGTAATAAGATGAAGGGACAAACAAAAATAAAAATATTAGGAAAAATAAAGCAGTAGGCATGACCTAGGATATACCACTATGCAGAATCTCTGTGTTCCTTTTCCTTTGCATCCATAATCTTAAATTCAGATTGCCATACATTATTTCCATCTTCTTTCGATATGGAAGAAAATAATCTTTCAAAGACATCTGAATACCAATCAGCAGGTACTGGTTCTAATCCTTCCTTAACATTTGCTGGTAATTCTTCCCAGTCACTCATATTATCCGCAGGGAAAATGATAGTCTTCGCCCCGGAACGTTTAGCTGCAACTGCTTTTTCTCTTAATCCACCTATCCTAAGTACTTTCCCTGTTAAAGTTAGTTCACCTGTCATAGCCACAGTAGGTTCGATTGACTTGTTTAAGGCCAAGGATAAAAAGGATGTGGCCATTGTTATACCAGCAGATGGACCATCTTTAGGAGTAGCACCTTCAGGACAATGTAGATGAATTGAAGCTTTCTCAAAAAACCTATTTTCGGGGAAATGTTTAGCCAAAAACATCTTTGAGAATGAATATGCCAAACGGGAGGATTCCTTCATTACATCACCTAATTGACCGGTTCTTTCCAATGTTGGATGCTTACAGTTATGTAATGGTTGTTCTAACACTGATTCAACATATAAAGAACAACCACCCATACTGGTCCACGCTAAGCCCATTACAACACCAGGAGGAGTAGTCTCGTAAAGTCTATCAGTAGTATAAACTGGTGGACCTACGTAATCTTTCAAGTTATTTGCATCAATGGTTATCTTAATTTCTGGTGGAACTATCATCGAAGTTTCATTATCCTTAGTCTTTTCCACTTCAATTACATTTTCAATTTCAGTTTTGTCTATTTTCTCCGATACTGCTTGTACTTCATTCTTATTATCTGTTCCATTTTTAGATTTGCTATCAGATGCTATTGTGGTCATCACTGTGGTTGTTTCTGGATTCTGGTCATCTTCCTCAAGTCTTAATTCTTTTAATACATTCAATGCTGCCTTACGGTAAATTTTTTCAATATGTTTCTTTAAATTTCTAACACCACTTTCTCTGCAATAATTCTTCATTAGAGCTAAAACAGCATCATCAGTTAATTCAATATTGGCATTCTCCAATCCAGCTGCTTTTTTAGCTTGAGGTGCCAAATACTGCTCAGCTATCTTAACCTTTTCTTCAGATACATACCCTGTTAATTCAATGACTTCCATACGATCTAATAAAGGTCTTGGGATTGTGTCAAGACTATTTGCAGTGCAAACGAATAACACTTTTGATAAATCTATTGGAATATCAAGGTAATTATCTAAAAAGTTCCCGTTTTGTTCAGGGTCCAATACTTCTAATAAGGCTGCCGATGGATCACCATGTACGCTACCATGACCAATCTTATCAATTTCATCAATTAGGATAAGTGGATTTTGAGTTTGACATTTCTTTAAGGCTTGAATGATTCTACCTGGTAATGCACCAATGTAAGTTCTTCTATGACCTTTAATTTCAGCAACATCTGTCATACCACCCACAGAGAATCTGAAAAATTGACGACTCAAAGCACGTGCAATAGACTTACCGATTGATGTCTTCCCAACACCAGGTGGTCCTACAAAACAAATGATTTTACCATCCACTTTACCTAACAATTTCCCAACAGCAATAAATTCTAAGATACGGTTCTTGACATCTTTCATACCATAATGATCTTCATCTAGAATTTTTTTGGCAGTGTTGATAGAATATCTTTCCTTAGATGTAATGCCCCAAGGTAAAGAAGTCAACCAATCTAGGTAGTTTCTGATAACACCAAATTCAGACATGGATGTTTCTAAAGTTGATAATTTCATTACTTCATCATCAAAAACTTTTTGAACGGAATCAGGTAATTGCAATTTGGAGATTCTTTGTTTATAGGTTTCAATCAATTTATCACGCCCATCATCAATACCTAATTCTCTTTTAATCCCCTTTAGTTGTTCCATTAAATAATATTCTCTTTGTCTTCTTTGAATCTTTGTTTCAACATCTTTAGAGATCTTATTTTGTAATTCTGCGTTCATTAACTCTTTTTTTAATACCAATAAAGATTTTTCTAAGCGATGTTCAATATTTAATGAGCTTAGAATATCTTGCAATTCTTCTTCTTCACCTGCAGAGACAGCTGCAGCGAAATCCGCTAATCTGGCAGGTTCTTCAAAGATATTAGTAGTAGCAGATTGAATTGAAGCTGAGAAAGTAGCAATTTGTTCTCTAAACATAGTGTTCAGCTGTGAGATCTCCTTGAACACTTTCAAAATCTCAGAAGTTAAAGCATTAATAATTGGTGATTTTCTATCAAAGGGTTCGTCTTCCAAATTGGAGACATTTACCAATGACACGTTATAATCTTTCAAAAATTCAGTAGGATTTTCAATATCTTCTTCCTCTTGTCTTACAAGCTGAGTCTCTGATTCCTCATTTCCAACAATTTCTTGTCCATCGGAAATGGAATTTTCTTTCTCAACTCTTGAATACTCTGTCTTTTTCAAAGGTTCATTAGAATCTAATTGGGGCTCAATTACTTTCTCTACGATAATATCTTCAAGGTTAGGCATTTTAATCATTTGTTTTTGTTTCAATGAATCCTTCTCAACATTTTGTGTATCAACATTTCCCTTCTCTATTAGTTCTTCTTTCTCGTCTTCTTCTTTTTCTTTTTCTTCTTCTTTCTCAAGTTTTTGTTGATCAATTTGTGGTGGCGTCAAATCATTTAGTTTAATTCTTCTATGCGGATACAATAATGCAGTCATTGTTTCTTTACCGGTCTTTTCATCTTTGCTTGGGAAAGCACTTGTAATTTGGGCCAAAACACCCACTTCATAGACATCATCAATATTTTCAATGACGTCGGTATCACTTTCTGAATCCTTCAACATAAAAGCTCCTACGTACGGTTGTTGACGATCCAACATTTCTTGAATAGCTTTCATTACACGTTCATCTGAGATCACTACGGCTTTGTAGAAACCTGGGAATAAGGGCCTTCTTGATATGGGTAAGGCCAACATTTGAGGATAGATTTCTGGTATAGTAGAATTATCAGTATTAATGTTATTATTATTATTAGAAGAAGAAGAAGACGAAGAGTCCCCATTGTCGTTATTGTTATTTGAGTTTTGTGAAGAAGAAGAAGAGTTTATAGAGGAAGAACTTTTTGAATTTGATCCATTTGAGATATTTTCATTATTTTTCTCTATCTTTTTTTCTTGTTCATTATCATTTTTCTGTTCATTCTCATTCTCATTGTCATTCTCAATTTTATTATCGCTATTTTTATCATCTTTCAAAATAATTGGTTTATTTAAAAGGTCAGTAATTTCTTTTAAATCAGCAACTTCAAAGGATTTGTTCAATACAATATTATCTAAAGGAGAGTCATAATCACCAATAAGATTATGCTTCCTCCTATTATCATGATTGTGGTTAATTTGAGCTAAATATCTTTTCCAATGTAAAATCTCTTCATTATTTGATATTAGTTTATTAAGATATGTATCATTTGTAATTGTAGAGGCAAATCTAGAATGATTTGAAGGGCTATTACTAAAAGCGATAGTATTTGCCACCAGTTTGTAAGTAGGCCTCCGACCATTCATGAACTGTGTCCTAAAGGGTTGTCTAAAAACCCTTTGTGCAACTTCAGATGATCTAAAACGTAGCATCAATTGTTTCTAAAAGTTGTTATTGATAGTGTTGTTGTTATTTTTATTGTTGTTGTTGTCGTTGGGATAGTAGTAACTTCCAAAATATATATACATATATATATATAAATAAAAGAACAATTAAAAAGGAAAACAGGAAATACTGAACAGTATGACCTATAGTCGAATCAAGCTTGTTTTGAAAAGTATCAACGACACATGCACACTCACACAGGTAAGTCTTATTCAACGTAGTACAATTGCTCTTAAAAGATCATATTCGTATATCATATATCATATTTTATATCTTATATTTTATATACCATACTTTTTACACAGAATCCACTACACCCAGACACCCAGTATCAACAGTGCTCGGCTCAATATGTGGGTGTATGGGTTTATGTACAATTCTAAGTTATTTTTTTTATGATTTGGTGATTTGATGATTTGATGGTATTATGGTATTATGTTGAATATCGACTGTAAAGGAATGTTCTAGCATTTGATAATTGCATCTAGGTATTGGTCACCGTGGCTATATTATCACCAGTACCGTTGCTGCCACTATCACCTCCGCTCCCACCGCTCCCACTGCTGCCATTACTGCCACTACTATTGCTACTACCACTGTTACCTCTTGTGTTTTCCTCTTTCATCTCTTCTTCAAACATCTGCTGGTTCCGGGCAGCTTGATACTGTCTATATTTAGCTAAATAGATCTTCAAAACTTCTGCGTAATTCTCAAACCCTAATGCATGCAACGATATCAAAATATCTTCCCCGTTAATCGTCTTTCTTTTGTCTGCTGCACATCTGTCACTAGCCTCACTAGTCACAAAGGATATAAACTCACTCACACATTCTTGCATACACTCCTTGGCCTCCTTTGACACTTTTGCAGACGAGGGCAAAGTGTTCTTCATTAATCTTGCAACGTTGTTTATCGGTAACCATCTGTCCTGTTCTCTTAGCTCGGTTATTGGCTGGTTTGGCATCGTGTCTACTATGTCGTCCGGTATCAAGGATTCTTCTGGGATCTTAATGGATTCCACGTTAAGGTACGTGTTTGTATCCAGCCTATCCACTAACTGTTTGTTGTCATTCATAATGTATTAATAAACTTCTTTTATTTTTTGTTTTTGTTTTTGTTTTTGTCTGGATAAACTTCCATATATATATATATCCTATCTACTTGGTCTGTCTTCAAAATATAGATGAGATATTCTTTCGAGATTTAATAGACCTTTTTCTATTCTGTTTGGCTGTCTCTCTTTCCATACCCCACACATACACATTTCTTGTTGTTCTTCGTATTGATCAAAATATCTTGTAGGGGAAAACAAACAAACAAACAAACAGAAAAAATAAACTATAAGAAAACTCAAAAAGATGAGAGACAAATAGACAGACAGGCAGACACACACACACACACACACACACACACACATATATATATATATATATATATATATATGAAGTAATATCTTGTATGAAAACTTTTTTGCGTTATGACCGATCCATTTACGTCTCTGTTTATTCATTTCATACATTTGTGTTATTTTATTTTTTGTTAATATCTAATTATATATATATAAATTATATAATATTTACGTTAAGGTATTAATCAAATCACATAATAACAATAATAAAAATACGGAAACAGGGGGTGAAAAATATTCAGTTATTGTATATTTTTGTAATTCAATGAAAATAACAACATATTAAGAGAAGAAGAGATAGACGAACGAGACAAAGACATCATATATTGTGTAACTTACTCTTGTTCTTCTGCATCTTGTCTCTTCTTCAAGACTAATGGATGGCCAGTGACTCTGAAGTATATATCCTTGACATCATCAGTCATAGATTCAAAATGAGATGATGCGTCGTACGATCTAGATAAGAAAATGTTATCCTTGGATCCATCCTCCTTTGGTTCAAATAGTTCTGCAATACCCATAAATTTCTCCTCAATTGCACCTAATAGTTTGAATGCAGGTTCAATTTCAATATGTGGTTTGTCTGTCTCGATAATTGTAGAAATAATAGCCAAATAGTGGCCCTTAGAACAAACGTTATGCGCATCGGATACAACAGCAACATAGATATCGTTTTTCCTATTCACTTGACTCTGTGGGATAATAATTTGTAAAGAATCAGCGTTATTTGTTCCTGGGACAGGATGGTTCAATACACAGATAGCTCTAATCACTTTTTGTCCAGTAGATTTACATTTCGTTGGGAAATATGTTGGATCAGCGATCACCAATGGTGCATGGAACGTACCTAATTTGGTCTTAACACCATCGAATTTCCCACCTTCTTTATATAAGACTTCATCTATTGGAGTGTCTAACATATACGTACCACCATAGATTGCAGATAAACGGGCAAACCCTTGTGGTAATTCACCTAACCCATACATTGGATATAAATATGGAGATTTACCATAACGAGCCACACTTTGACAATACAAAAGAATTCTTTCAAAACTTGGTCTCGCAGGCTGTTGTAAATAATCATCGTTGGTCCATAGAGCCATAGCATGACCAATAAATTCTTTAGTGGAATTTCCAAGACCAAACTTATAATAAACTTCATCCATAGTATTATTATCCAAATCCAATCCTTGATGTGTAGAAATATCGTCTTCTTTATAAGAACTTACCCATTCTAAAAACTTCTTCATTCTTCTCTTTTCGAAGATACCCATTAATGGTGACGAAATAGCCTCCATTTCATTCGCTGGAACTTTATAAATTTTGCCCCCCTTAAAGACATACGAATCAGATACTTGTTTAAAATCAACGTATCTAGTCACATCTGTATGAACCAAAATATTAGTCAATTCACCATTTGCCATCAAGAATTTTGGAATTAAATCAACATTCCAGTCTCTATCTTTACCAAACCTAGCTTCTCTTTCCTCCTTTGAAATTGGGTGTTGTTTAAATTTTTGATATAATTGCGATAATGTCACTGAGGCAGATTCCCCACCATAATGGTCTTGCTTATCAATATGTAGAACCTTCTTTCCGTCTACAGACAATAACCCAGATAAAATACATTCAGTGATCCCTGTACCTAAGACAATAACATCATAATTAGTATCTAATTCTTCTTCTACCATTTTTTTTTTTGTTCAATTTCTTTTTTTCTTTCCCTATTAATATGTTATCTAAACTATTATTCTTCAATAGAAATGACGAATTGGATGGAATTGACTATATAGTTTATAAGTTTATTCTTTTATTAAAAGCTTCCTCTGTTTGTTATTGTGTGTGTTAAATGATTAATAAGTATTAGTAAAAGAATAACTAAATTAAATATTTAGAATAATCACAACGGGACTTGATAATGTAATTGAAAATCTGTCTGATTAAGAAAAGTGATTTTTTTTGTAAACAAAAATCGTAGAAAACTAACCCTTTTAGCCTTTGCTTTCTGATTCCACTATTTGATTTAGCACGTACCTCTGTCGTTTAAAGAAAAATAAAAAAATCCACTTAAGACTTTTCAGTTTTTTTGCCCTTTTAATGAAAATAGTGTGGTAGTGCCGTAGTAAACCAATTTTAGAAACAAGAAGACCCGCGATATGGATCGAACGGGGATTCTTCGTTGTACCCTTTGCTAATGTCAATGGGTTAAGACATTTACTATTCAGGATACCAAGATACACTGAAGAGTCTACTTTAAAATGGACATATCTTATCTGTAGTTTAAAAGATAAGGACAACTAACAACAAAAGTAAATAAACGATATATATAGAATTTAATACAGTATATTTCTTATTCGTCTGTCCAATATTGTTGTCCGCTCCTTTCTACAGTAGTAGTTCAAGATACCTTTATATCCTAGTAAGTTCGTAAGCAGCAAATAAACTCTTCTCATTGAACAACACTCACGACAATAGCGATACCAAAACATTACAAAAATAAAAAATAAAATTTAATAAAGGAATTGGCGAAATATATTAGATCTCTTCCTCCCTAAAGAGATATTTGCTTAGCAGCATCCCGACGTTCATTTGCAACAATTTTTATGTAAAGTCAAACTTTTTCCTTTCCAATGTAGAGTAATTGAGGATCAAAGAAACCAGCTATTACCATGTGTAAAGGTAATGATTGATATCTCCATTAGCAGGGAATTTGCTAGGCGTGGTGACTGCTAGTGGGGTGATGGCGGTAAATTTTGAAATTGAGATGCAGTCGATAAAATCTTAAATTTTTTATTAACACTTTTCAAAGGACAGTTATCTATTTCTTTAGCTTAATCAAATTAAATTAAAGCAAAATACGATGAAATTCTTCGGTAATGTGGTAAATTTGGTTTTTCTTTTAACATTCTGGCCAGATGATAGTATGAAAGGGAGTTATTGTTTTCAATTGACAAACACTTCCAATACCTAAGACACTTTTGCAAATTTTTAATGTGTCTAGATTAACAAAATATTGGATGAGCTGAATATAAAGGAGTCAAGAATAAAACTTGCTATATTAAAAGTTTTAGTCGAAGTGTAACAAAAGAAGGAAAATGTTTCTATAAGTAACGGAGAAAAAACAAGATTTTAGTAAAACATGATAATTCATTAAGAGTCTGGATAAACAGTTGTAAGAATTGTTGCAGATAAAAGTAAACATTATATCACATAGAATAGGTATAAACACTCTTACTTAGACTCTATACAATACTAAATAATAACCTTAGGTTTATTACTGAACTTGTTATTCATTACTACAGAGAAAGAGAGAGAGAGAGAGAAAGAGAAAGGGAGGGGGGCTATATTAATATTTGTATACATTTTTCCATTCCTGAAGTTGACACCAATAATAAATCTAATAGATGCTTGCATGGATGTTCAATGAAAAATAGCACCAAGTTATAATCTTTGGGCTCAACAGTCTTAGGTTTTAACAAAGTGAAAGGACAAGTAGCCAACTAATGAAAAAATTAATGCTTCTATTAATAATACGTTTTAAAAAACAAAGTTGATAAGTGAAGTCTAGCTAGATCAACGATATGTGGGAAATTACTAAGTTGGTTAATAAGTCTAGTTATTCTTAGGTAAGAGCAGCGAGTATTATTATTTTACTAGCTTTATTTTTAAAAAAAAAAAAAGAACAAAAGAAAGAAGAAAGGAGTTTAGTAAGGCTTTTCATGTTAGTCAGTTGAAATTTGTTACCTAATATCTTTTCATCCTCCGCATTTTGTGGCCAGATCTCCGTTAAATCTTAGAAATCTTAGAAATATTTGTCAGACTATTATTTTCCAATTTGAAAATAAAAGAAAAGTATTTCTTAGGCCCATAACACAATAGAAGAATTCCTAAAACGCTAAAAAAATTTCGGGAAATCCATTTTATTTTTCTTTTTTTAGAATATCGAATATTTATTTAGCAGCTCTACAAATGAGGTAATAATATCAAAATTAAGCAAAAACAGGCACAAGGCCAGGGAAACTAACGAGAAAAGTTCGTATTGTGGGAAATAAATATGTCGAGTAAAAAGCATTTGGAGTTGCCCCGCAATTGTTGTTGTTCACCAAATTTTCGAGTTTTCTGCATTTTTTTGTCTTTATCCCCCCCCTTTCCTTCCATTGTTCGACATTTCGGTTTCTTTTCTTTTCTTTTCTTTTCTTTTCTTTTCTTTTTTTTTTTTTAACGATTCGATACCGATGGGGAGACCTGACGAGAACTAAGCAATTACGTATGTTCTGGACTTATTTCACGTCATTAATCTCAGGATACTATTATTATTTTAACATGTATCAAATCGAGCCTTCAACAAAGGTTACTTATAATAACACTCATTTCGCATATGCACTCACTCATTCACACACAGAATCATATATAAATAGAAAACATGGTATGCATTCATTTGGATATCTTCCCACTTGTATTTCTCTGTAGTAATACTTTTCTTCTATTACTCTCACCAATGAAACAAACCACCGAAAATATCATAGAAATAAAATAAAGAAAACACAGCAAACTCTTCTCAGCCTGATTCAATTATTAATGTCACAAGAAAATAATCCAAAAAATCTCACTAACAACCTCCAATGTCCTTTCATGACTAACTCCACTAATTTATCTTCAGAACAGCCACCGGTTACTAATGCCAGTGGGGCACCAATTAATGAACCTTATGCCACTCAACGAATTGGGCAGCACGGTCCATTATTATTACAGGATTCAAACTTAATTGAAAATTTGGCACATTTCAATCGTGAAAGAATTCCTGAAAGAAACCCACACGCTCATGGGTCTGGTGCCTTTGGCTACTTCGAAGTCACCGATGACATCACCGATATCTGTGGTTCCGAAATGTTTGACACCATAGGTAAAAAAACACCTTGTTTAACTCGATTTTCCACAGTCGCTGGCGAGCGTGGGTCTGCTGATACAGTAAGAGATCCTCGTGGTTTCTCCACCAAGTTCTATACCAAAGAGGGGAATTTGGATTGGGTCTATAACAACACTCCAGTTTTCTTCATTAGAGATCCATCAAAGTTCCCCGCTTTTATTCATACCCAAAAGAGAAATCCAAGAACTAACTTAAAGGATCCTAATGCAGTTTGGGATTTTTTTACCATCCCGGAAAATCAGGTCGCTATCCATCAAATCATTCAATTGTTTTCAGATAGAGGTACACCACGTTCCTACAGACATATGAACGGTTACTCTGGTCATGCATATAAATGGTCAAATAAACAAGGTCAATGGCACTATGTTCAGGTTCACTTGAAAACTGACCAAGGGATACAAACAATGACTAATGAAGAGGCCGTGAAATTGGCAGGGGAAAACCCAGATTATATTCAACAAGATTTATACCAATCTATTGAAAAAGGTGATTACCCATCCTGGACGGTTTACATTCAAACTATGACAGAAGAACAGGCCCAAAAATTACCTTTTTCCATATTTGATTTGACGAAAGTTTGGCCGCATTCTCAATTCCCATTAAGAAGGGTTGGGAAATTGGTTTTAAACAGGAATCCAGATAATTATTTCGCTCAAATCGAACAAGCCGCATTTTCACCAAGTAATACTGTGCCATATCAAGAACCCAGCGCTGATCCAGTTTTACAAGGTAGATTATTCGCTTATCCAGATGCACATAGATACAGATTGGGTCCTAATTATAATCAAATCCCAGTGAATTGTCCTGTTGCATCCAAGTTTCATAATCCATTGATTAGAGATGGTCCTATGAACGTTAATGGAAATTTTGGATCTGAGCCAAATTATTATGCATCTAACGTTAAGTATAATTTCGTTCAACCAGACAGACCTATCCAACAACATCAAGAAGTTTGGAATGGTCCTGCAATTCCTTATCATTGGTCTACAACCACAGATGATTCAGACTTCGTTCAAGCTACTGCTTTGTACCATGTCTTGGGCAAACAACCAGGTAACCAACAACAACATTTGGTTCATAATATTTCAGTAAGCTTATGTAAAGCTAGACCAGAGCTTAGAAACAGAGCTTATGAAATGTTTGAACGTGTTCATCCAGATCTAGCTAAGGCAGTGAAAAAAGAAACTGAGTCGCTAGTCAAGGCTTAATACTTTTTTTCTCAATTTTTTTTTTTTTTGCTTTTTGTTTTTTCTTTCAGCAATATCCATATTGCTTGCATAATTGTTGTCTTTTATTTATTTTTAGTTTAAACAGGTATATTAAATTTGTTATCAATAAAAATGATAATTTCTACTTAAATATACTTAAGTGTTGCCCTCTCTAATACTCTATTTCTTTAATTTTATCAACACCCGCTTCTTTATTAATCAAAGTTTATTTATATAATTTATGATAAAACTGATGATTTTTTATACGTTATATATATATATATATATATATAATATGAGAACAACAAAAAATAAAATGAAGTTTACAAATGTTTAAAGAGGATGGTTATATTTTGGAGATATTGTTGGTGTTGATGTGTAATTACTACAACTCAAATAATCTTCGAATGCTACAGCATATATTACGATTATCTATATTCATGCAATTATTGTTCCTACTATTTGAACTCCATTGATCGGGAATATACTTGATCAGATACTTGATTTTCGATTCTTGTGGTCATGTTACCTAAGTTAATCATAAGGAGGAATTAATACCACTGCTATTAGATCATTTTCAAAAACTCTTATAACGACTAATCAAAAGGACGAGTTACTCATTCAAATTCTTACTCAATATTCAATCGATGACTTCTCAACACCAAGCTAGGGTCATAACATATTAATTATAGTTGATTTATACTCCAGAAAATTATTTATGGGCGAACATCTCAGTAATTTCAAGAATCCTACTATTTTTTTTCTATCAATGATCCTAACTGCCTACCTAATAATTATACTATTTTTTCTTTTCTTCTACTGTCTTATCCAAAATTGATGCCTTCATAAAATATGTATCATTTAGACTCCATTCATTGAATTTTTGGACATGTTGACCTGCACTTAACGTACCTATATCTCAAAAATCAAAAGTTCCCCAACATTTCAGCTGGTAATGGCACTCGAGCATATATCTCCAAATTTCGTTGCGTTAATTGCATTCAAGGTATAACATATACACAACCACATCTTGTTAAATATCTATTCCAATACCAAATACTATACAAACTCTTCCAATGAATATATTTTAATCTTTTTAGACCAGTTAATCGGAAATATAAACCTGAAGGGTTTATCTCCTTTACAGAAAATGCTTCCATAATAGGAAAGCAAAAAATTCAAATTGAAGTAGTTTTTTGATTAGAATCTTAACAAAATCAGCATTAATATTACTGAACCCACACAACTTTTCTTTGCTTTAATGAAAAACAAGAAAATAAGAGGAACATCAACATAAAACAGTAGTAGGTATGCCCTTATCATATTACTATATCTTTGTACTCCAAATCTATAGAATGTAATAGATACATTTATGAGAGTAATCCACAATATAGTACTGTCCACGTTAGATCCAACAGTATGTAGTTGGTCACAGTATTATACCCCCAATATATTTATTCACTCCTTTTTTTATGTCTCAATACATTCAAATTCATACAAAGAAAAAAACAATTAACCAAAGTGAGAAATAGGTAAGAGCATAACTATTTTCTTGAGCCAATACTTAAAATATCAGGAATACCAGAATATATAAAAGCAATGTTATCAGTAACGAGGATGAGACAGAGAAAAAAACTAACAATATCTCATAATTTTTATCCATAATACCAAAATATTTTATTATGTCATAGCAGCCTGTAAATATTTATTTGTATATATTCAATTCTTAACATTTAGTCAAACTATTAACCAGGAAAAAAATAATTGATGAAAATATCGTATCAGCTGCCCCTGCCTTTTTTATTTTTTAACTGGCCTTCCCATTTATTATCATATCTACATATAGGATGAAGTGTATTCTTCTATATCAAAATCCACTCATGTAAGATCTTTTAAGTAATCATCTATTATTGTTGGTTTCTCATTTTCAACGATTTTGAAATCCTCAAACCATTTTGTTAAATCTTCTGGGGTTGTAATTGCATTATTTGAATTAATAGCCTTATCAGGTCCATCCAATTCCAATTTCTTTACACCTAACACAATATTCTTAAACTCCTCATCTGTGGCTTTATTCCTTAACATAGTTTCCATAAGTTCAACGTTATACTTTTTATTCGACGTAATATTTGCTGGCATAGAATCGTTTATTAAATGAATCCCAATCCTTGAAAACAAAGCATCATCCGATAATTGGACTTGATAAAACTGAGAACAGCGAAAATGATATTTACTGCAAAATCTAGACAAATAAGCATAAGGATTATTTTCCCATAAAAATTGTTTAGTGACTTTAGACATTTCAAATGGATCTCTTTCTCTCTCTGGAGATGCATGGCACATCGGATATCCACATAATTTGTTAAGGTTTCTTTCATCCATCAAATCTGAATAGGTATCAGGAGTCATGAACCTTGCTAACCATTTTAAAGTATCTTCATCCTTAACTTGGCCATCACACAATATTGAAAGAATATCTAACGTTATAGATTGTGCTTCTTTCATACTTAATTGTCTATGTTTTTGGTATGGAGTTAAAACGCTCCTTTGTAGATCTTTTATGTCGTACTTAATAATAGCTGACATCTTTGAATATTAAATATATGGTTTTTTATAAATAAAAAGGGAGCAACTAATAATAAACCTGTAATAATCTGAGGGGCCACCACTATCGAGTTTGGTATTTTTAATACCAGTAAAAATGATTTTATATTAATATGCTGACTTTATGCTAGAAATCTTACTAAACTGATATTATATTCAGGCTGACTTGTTGCAATATCCTGTGTCTATATATATTTAGCTCAACCACACATTTTGATCCTTAATAGAGTTTAATAATAAATTGGTTCCTGCCCCTTCGTTCTCTGCATTTTCTTTTTCTTTTTTTTTTTTAATCTTTACTCTTTTCGGAATTGAAATTTTATGTTTGATAAAAAGAAGAACTTATCAAAAACCGAAAAGACCAGCCTCATCAGTCAATAGAGTTATGTAGAGAGCTTGATAAAGATTGCTTAATAAAATATTATGTGAGTGGAAACCATCAAATATTGGTAATTCTGGAGACAACATTGTTCTTGTAGATTACTGCACTGATCACTTTTTTAGGCGCTACACGTCTATGAAAAGGTTACACATAAACTAAAAGTTATCCAATGAAGTCGAAAGGTAATAGAAAGAATATCCAGAATAACCTAATGAAAGGTAGAAAGTCTGAATCAAAAGATGAGAATCGAAGTTTGCCACAAAGGCCACCAGTCCACAATAGATGGAAGTTCAAAAAAATTCTTTACGAATTAATAGATTATCAATTGGAAAAAGAAGAACACATGGAAGATGAAAGAAAAGAGGTCAAAATCGAAAATCATGATGTTTCCACAAGCAATGAAAAGGTTAACATTATCCCTGATCCAAACCAGGAATTGGAACAATTGATAAATATGATAAAAATTCCATACTATTTGGAAAGATTGATGACTTTCTCGTTGCTAGCTTCAATAAATGGTTTATTATACTTTTTCACAGTCTTACCAATAAATATATTCGAAAGTGTCGCAGTATATAAAAAAGATTCACTGTTTAGATCAATGAGAACCTATAAACAACGTTGTTCACTGTGTCTTATCATTGTTGCGTGTTTAGTGTTAAGTCACCTTGATACATCAAAGGTATATCATAGAATCAAAAGACAAAACACTATGAAACTTTACATGCTCTTCAATGTATTAGAGATGTGTGATAAGATGTTAGCTAGTATGGGCCAATCTTTACTGAGTGTAACTTTAGCTGACGAATCAATAGTGACTTATAGAACGAAAAGGTATAAACAAATATTATTGGTTTCTCTGAGTGCAATATACTTAATAGCGCACGGTTACATATTGATATATCAATCGATATCATTGAACGTTGCAGTAAATTCGTACAACAATTCTTTATTAGCATTATTATTATCGTTACAATTTGCAGAGATCAAGAGTTCTGTCTTTAAAAAGATAGACAAAGAAGGGTTGTTTCAATTATCTATCAGTGATATTGTACAAAGATTTAAAGTACTTCTAATATTAATTATTATCATTATTCGTAACACGGGGGCCATTGTTAATAATAGTATGAGCAATGACTTTCTATCAATATCCACCTTAATCAAGACAACATTCCATAACCATCATCTCAAATCCCTGACACAAAAGATTATGAAACTAATTTGGAGTCCATTTATAAGTATTGCAAGCTGTGAAGTAGTAGTTGACTGGATGAAACATGCATATATCAACAAATTTAATAGAATAAGACCAGAAATATACGAGAAATTCCATCTAATAATGTGCAGAGATAATGCAGTTAGCATATTACAATTCCAAAAAAGATTAGGCTTAACATTACCTGCATATGTAGTATTATCTATTGTGATGATACGTCCTGTTATATTCCGTTTTGTAAAGAACTTTATGCCTTTAAAACAGTTACCGAATAGTTTAGCGATATCGATTCGACTAATTTGGATAATATTGATTACTTTTATTATTTTGCTGATGCTGAAAGTTGTTATAAATAGTATTCTTAAACAATTGAGCAAGCGACTTTTACTTGATCAATATAAAGGAACCAATAGTGCACTACTCACAACGAGAGTGACTAAATCCGACTATGTTCCTGGGGAAGTTGTAAATGGTCTTGGATTTATGGACCAAAGGACAAGAGAAACAATTTATTGTGATCATATTGATAGAGAACCTAAAGAGAAGATACCATTAAGTATTGTTGAGAAACGAATAAAACATGACAACTCATTCCCTGACTCTTTAGAGACGGTAACCAGATATAAAATGGTCTCTAAGAGGATATGGTAATATATAAAGAAAAAGAAAAAGAGACGCAGATCCTTGCTTCCATATCAATCAATATATGTCATCGTTTTGTCTATATTAATATATATTCTTTTACAATCTTTGAATAACGCTTTTGAACACAATATATACAAATAATAATCCTTTCAATCATAGAAAAAAAAAAGAACAAGAAAGTACACAGAACAAGTAGTTATAACTTTACGCATTCCATTTCTTTTTTGTTTTTTTAAGAGATAAAATAATACAGACAATTTCTCTAGATCTCATATATATATATATATATATACATCAATCATCAAAAAATAAAAATAAAAGAATAAGAAGATTATAATGATTGCTCTTTCTTTCTTTTCTGAACATACATTTAACTCAGATTGTCTGTCTGAGATTTGTACATTTCTAGTTAGAATATTTATATCATATTCTAATTGAATAGATCTTGTCCATTGGGATGGTTCCCAGTTAGCAGAGATTGAACGTTCAGGGACAAAATGGAATATATCCACAGTCCTTTTATATATATATATATATATATTATCCAGCAAATGCTGGGGAGACCTTATTTTTTGGCACGTTTCAAAGATGAAAACAGGAAACAGAAACATTAACCCTAACCACAAACGAAGGTGACAGATTAGATAAAAAAGGGAAAAAAAGAAGAGAAATAGAGAAAATAGAAATCGGTCAAATCCCGCCCCTCCAGCCACTTCTCGCCAAGTAATCTTCCGTTACATCCGGTAAAATTCCGCAATGACTTGAACAAAACCCGCTTCTCCCTTTTTTATTGTTCTTCGAAAATTTTCTTTTCTTTGCTTTTTCTCTTGGCCCCTTAAAAAAATATAAAATAAAGTAACAAAACAAAGGGAATGAAAAAAAAAACTGAAAAAAGTTAAAAGATAAAACGAAAAAAAAGAGAAACCTTTGTCTTGACATATCACTTGAAATATCTCGAAGGTTATCTGTACAATCCACAGCTAAATCAAAGATCAAGTAATAAATAAGTTAGTCACAGAAGTTGTAGGTGTGGGAATAAATATAGAGATAGATACTGCGTGAGATTAATAAAGTATTTTTTTTTTTTTTCATTCCCCTCTCCCTATGTTTAGAAATTTATTGTTCGACACTGTGAAAGTGTCTAAATTATCAAATCCAGGATGTTTAAGAAACAATCTTTTAAGTCAAACTAAGTTGACATTGCAAAATCTTAGATGTGTATCAACTAACATTTCTAAGAATTTCACAACTGGCTTGTGGAATCAATCTAATAATGAAATTTTGAAAAGATCTGGTGTTTATAAACGTAATGCTGCTACTGCTACTATGAATATTACCAGACCTTTCTCCTCTACCCATTATAATTCTAACTCAAGTTCAACAAAATCAGGTTTTACTGCTTCTGCTACCACCAATATCCGTACGTCTTCCAATAGAGTTGCTTATTGGTTGATTGGTACATCTGGGTCAGTCTTTGGTATTGTTATTCTTGGTGGGTTGACTCGTTTGACTGAATCTGGGTTAAGTATCACCGAATGGAAACCTGTGACAGGTTCTTTACCACCGTTATCTCAGGAAGAATGGGAAGAAGAATTCCGTAAGTATAAATCTTCACCAGAATTCCAACAGTTGAATTCTCATATCAATTTGGATGAATTTAAATTTATTTTCTTCATGGAATGGATCCACAGGTTATGGGGCCGTGCCATTGGTCTTGTCTTTATTGTTCCTGCAATCTATTTTGCTGCTAGAAAGAGAACTTCTCCTCATGTCAATAAACGTTTATTCTATCTATGTTCTTTGTTAGGTTTGCAAGGGTTTGTCGGCTGGTGGATGGTCAAATCCGGGTTAGACCAAAAGCAATTAGATGAAAGAAAGTCTAAACCTACTGTGTCTCAATATAGATTGACTACCCATCTAGGTACTGCCTTTATTTTATACCTAGGTATGCTTTGGACAGGTCTTGACATCCTAAAAGAAAATAAATGGTTGAAGAATCCAGAAAAATGTGTTGAGCTGTTTAAAAAATTGGATAGCAATAAACTAGGTCCATTGAGAAAGATGTCAATCCTCTTGTTGGGTTTGTCATTTATAACCGCCATGAGTGGTGGTATGGTCGCTGGTTTAGACGCAGGTTTGATCTATAACACATGGCCAAAGATGGGGGAAAATTGGTTCCCAAGTAAACGTGAATTGATGGATCCACACTTCGCACGTCGTGATGACCAAAAAGATTTGTGGTGGAGAAATCTTCTAGAGAACCCAACCACTGTGCAATTGGTTCATAGAACTTTTGCTACTTTAACATTTTGCTCTGTTCTTTACGTTCATATGTATGCAATCAAGAAGAAACCATTCATCCCAAGGAACGCTCAAAAGACTTTACATGCTTTGATGGGTGTTGTCACATTGCAAGCGTTCTTGGGTATCACCACATTATTGTTTACCGTACCAATCCATTTGGCATCTACTCATCAAGCAGGTGCATTGGCCTTAGTGACAGTGTCTTTAATGTTCATGAATCAGTTAAGAAAACCAAGAATGCAGATCAAGAATGTTATTAATTCATCTATGGCAGCACATTTGAAGAGTCAAGTCAACAACAGTAACATTGGAACTAGAATTGTTACAGAAGCATCCAAATTAGCCAAATGAAAAAAAAAAAAATTAACATAAAAATAAAACGAAATAAATTTTGTAAATAATACATCAATAATCCGTTGTTGGTCATCCCTCTCCTAATCATCTATATCTATTATTTTATACATACTTAGATAAGAGGGGGTTGCTTTCCTTTCTTTCTTTTTCTCTTTTATTTCTTTTCTTTTTTTTTTTTCCATATATATATCTCTTCGGTACTTGTTTATATATACATATTTATTAATCTTTTCCATTAGTGAAAAGAACATTTATTTATTTATTTATTTATTTATTTATTTATTTATTTATTTATTTATTCAAATATCTAACTATTTATTTTCATCTTGCATAAATTCTTCTTGTATCTTAACCATATCTTCAACATTATCACTTGATAATCTCCATAATAAAAACATAAATAAAGTTCTATAAGGTTCAAACCTTTGAGCACAGGCTTCAATTATATCATTATCATATATTTTCCATTTATACTTTTTATGTTTGATTTTACTTTTTTTAATTGAGGTTCTTCTCTCGATTAAGTCATTCAACAGGTCCTTTCGTGTTGATATATAATTAGAGAATCCTCTGGCGATACCTAGATCATCTGCGGTGAAAACGTTTTGTCTTTTGAGACCCGTAATCAAAAACATTGATGCTGTCCAAGGTCCAATACCTTTGACGTTCCCAACTAAATGATCAATAATCCTCTGATCGTTTTCACGGTCATCACCATCTAGAGTAAATAAAGTTTCAATCTCCTGTGTCCGGTCATTGAAATATCGTGATAGTGAATCTAAATAGATAAGTTTCCTATCACTCAATCCACAGGACTTTATCTCTTTCCTGACAGTGGGGTCCTGCAAAGAATCATATAGTAGTTTAAAAGTTGGAAATTGACCATTAAAATAATTATATATCCTATCCCTGATGCTCTTTGCAGCCCTATTACTAATCTGTTGCCCAATAATAGCATTAGCCAATTTACTAAAGCATTCTTGGAGATCAACTTTACTGCTACTAGTAGTAGTAGTACTACTACTACCACTATTATTAGTGGTAGTAGATTGTTCAGTTTTTAAGTACTGAGAAAAGTTGCCTGCGGTAATTACAGATAATAAAGTCGGGTCCACCTTCAATATATGATTACAGGATTCAATGAAGGATTCTGTATGTAAGTCAACAAACTCAGAGGGTAGTTGACAGTCAACCAACTTCTGTTTTTTATTGCTCAAACCTTCATTGTCACTACCACCGTCAATCCGATCTCTTTTCAAATTCGTCATGAGTTAGTTATGCAGGTATAAGTATATAAAAGGTATATATTGCATATAAATAGATATAGACCTGTACAGTTTTGGTTACTCAACACAAATACGCTTGTGTGAATATTATATTATTCATCCATTCGCTTGACTGACTGTCTGCCTGTCACTCTGTTTCTCTCTCTCTCTCTCTGTCTCTCTGTCTTCGAAACCTCTTACCAACACCATAGAACACTATGGTTAAATTAGTTACACTAGTTTACACGTCATACGACTGTCACACAACAATCCGACGAAGGCCTTTTGAACTCTCACGGATCATTCAGTACGTCCCTCCACTTGCTCACGCCATGTTCATACACACACACACACACATATATATATATATATATATGACAAATGTGTTGTAATGTGAGCCCCTGGAGGCCTCTTCCCACTGCTCTCCACTAACATGCCCCGGACTGTGGGATGTCTGGGTGTGACGTACATTTGAGGGCTTGCCATTTTGTTTCTTTTTTTTATTTGGTTTTTTTTCTGTCTTGACTCACTCCCGACGACAGAAACCACGACGCCACCAGTGTTTTTTTCCTTCCCCCCCCCCCCTTCGCTTGTGCGAGCAAGTTGGCTGAGATTCTGTGGGGGAAAAGAGAAAGCAAAAGAGGCCAACAGCGTTCGAAAAGCGGGCCCCCCTCGGCCTTTCCCCCTCGGCCTCACCATTGAAGAACTCTAGGGACAAATATATAACACCGACACATCAACGAAAAAAATAAAAAATAAAAACTCGGGCAGGAAACAGTATTTTCTGTGTTTTCCCAATGGCCTTGGTTAGTTCGAGTTAGGGTTTTGTGGAAGAACATCTTGTGAACCATTTCATTTGTATCCTTTTCTTGAAGTCTAGTGGTATTAGCAAGAGAGTGTAAAAGAAATATACAGATAAAAGAAAAAAAAAAAACAAAAAAATTAAAAAAACAGAAAAATTAAAAAAACAACCATTACATCGATTGCAAAGATTTGTGTGTAATAACAAAAAGGATACTTGGTAGTAAAGTTCCCTTTCTCTATCTTTTTCTATCCAATACTGTATGTGCACAACCATGTATAGATTGCATAGTTTTATTTTTTTTCTTTTTTTTTTAGGGTACCGTTAAAAAAAGAAAAAAGTCACACATTCGTTAATTTACAGTAGGGTTGTATTAAATTTTTCAAAAAATTTTCTTATTAGCAGTATGTTTTTTTTTTTTTTTTGTTTACAAGCCTTTTTATGTAAAAAAAAAAATTTTAACGGGAACACTGCCAAAAAAGTGGATACAACTTCCAAACTCTGTGTTAAGGTAGAGAAGAAGGTAAGATACAAAAGACTCCTATGCGGATCCTTCTTGATAGGTGTATGAATTTTTAAGACAAACGTGCTATTGTCCCTCCACTGTCTGCTATAGCCCTGAACTTCTTGATTATAAATAGTAATAATAATAAATTAAAATAGACGTATAAATATACACATAAATATACCCCTATTATATGTTCAAATATGCATTTAACTATATCCAATGAAATTACTGAACAACTTTATGGTCCTATCGAAATTAATGATGATATGAAACTAGAGGATCTAATAGCCTTACTTGAAGTCGAATGTCAATTTGATCCTTCAAAAAATGATCTATATATAAATATGGACACCATAGATTTGAATAAATTTAAAAATAAAACCCTATCTGAAATAGGTCTCAACAACGATGATCTACTATTAATAAGAGATAAAATACAGACACACAATACCCCAAACGATTCCATGGTTCCACCCGGGAATTTGAACGATAAACAATATGTAGAAGAATTTAGAAAACAAGTAAATATGAATCAACCCATGAGACAACAATTAGTAGCACAGATGCCTGAACTAGACTCTATATTGAATGATCCAAACCTTTTCTATGAAAGAATGGGCCCAATAATATTACAGAGAAGGTACGGCGGCTTTTATCAACAGTCCCTGAATCCCTTCGGTATCCCACAAGATGAATACAATAAACTAATGAGTAATCCAGATAATCCAATCAATCAAAAAAGAATCAATGAATTGATCGACCAACAAGCAATAGACGAACAATTAAGAAATGCCTATGAATTCACCCCGGAAGTATTTACCACGGTAAGTATGTTATACATCAACTTGGAAATTAATGGATACCCCGTGAAAGCTTTTGTTGATACTGGCGCACAGATGACTATAATGTCCACACGACTAGCTGAAGGTACTGGGCTGAGTAAGTTGATCGATAGAAGGTTTGTTGGTGAAGTTAGAGGTGTAGGTAGAGGTAAAATTATTGGCAGGATCCATCAAGCACAAATAAAGATTGAAACACAATACATTTGTAACAGTTTTGTTGTATTGGATACCGAGATTGATGTCTTGATTGGACTTGACATGTTGAAAAGACATCAAGCTAGTATCGATTTAGCTAAAAATGTTTTAAGGATTGCAGGGATTGAAACAAGATTTTTAAGTGAGGCTGAGATTCCAAAAGGTTTTGAAGATGAAGTTAAACAATCTGCTGCAAAAAGTTTATCTAAATCTACCACAATACCTAGTCCAACATCCACCGGGAATTCTTTTCTAACTAATAGCACAAACAACAACAACAATGATAATATTCCAATAAAACAGCTCCCAAGAAACAACAATAACAGTAACACTAACGTAAAACCTGGTACTAATAACCTATTAAGAAACAATATACTATCTAATATGAATTTTCCGGAATCCACAATAAAACAATTAATGGATTTAGGTTTTTCAAGAGATGAAGTAATAAGAGCTTTGAGAACTACTGGTGGTAATGCTGAATATGCCGCAGCTTTACTTTTCCAATAAACATATACATAGAAATACACATACACACACATACATACATACAAACAAAAAAGCAAATTATTTACTTATGATAATTTCTAAATTGAATAAATAGATACACTTTTTAAAGAAAATAAACATACGAAACGATAAAAAAAAGGATATATTATTAATAATTTGTCCAGAAAATATAGCTCTATACATATACATAGAAAAAAAAACTATTCATATATATATATGTATATATGTATATCCTGGATGAACTAATATGCATCCAAATAGAGATATTATAAACTCTATTATTTAACTACTTTAAAGAAACAGTTATGCTAAGCTTGTATTTACCTCGATTGTTCTTTATTTAGCTTCCTTTCCTCTCACTTGACTTGTCTATAGAATAATAAATATGCATCTGGCCTTATAATTTCACTTAGTGTTTGAACTGGCCTACATATTGTATCATCAAAATAATACCACCCTTTTTCATCGCCTTTATAAACAACTGCACTATAATGACCATTATTAATACTCCCCCGATGACATACCACTGAATATAACTTATATTTAAAATCTTTGGTTTGGGGGTTGGTTGGTAACCCTGTATAGTGATGATCAAGCTCAATCAAGTATTGAATAAAACAATTGTTTTTAATTAAATTATTGTCATATCTTTTTAACTGAATAATCAAAATGGCAGGTTTTCTTACAAGTGTTATTTTTTGCGTAGAAGGTGTCTTCGTGCCACATTTGATACAATTCCATTGATTTAACGGATCCAACTGATGTTCTTTGAAAAATTGCCTAAAACATTCCATAATGTTGCATGTGACAGTCTTTGGTATCGGTAACGATAATATAGAAAATACCTCATAATTGACTGATGATGTATGACATATTCCGCATTTCAGTCTGGAACTTACTTGTCCAACAAATAAATGTGTAATGATAGTATCATTCTCAGATAAATATTTCAACCAGTATTTATCACGTGGTGATGTTTCCCTGTTTGAAAAGTTTTTTATAGTAGGACTCATTGCTTTTAATTCATTATTAAGCGAATCAAGTACAAAATTGCAAAATTCGACGCAATCTTCTTGAGTATTCCCCTGAAATTGTTTACATTTAACACCACAAATATACTTAAAAAATTCAATATTAGTTGGTCTATTTGTTTTTATTTTATTACAGTCATGGATATCTTTAAAGAGTTTCATCAAACCATTAATGACAGATAACGGTTTTGATACACCATCTGTTTCTGTATTAGAGTTAAACATTAATATCCAATTAAAAAATTCAATAGTCCCTATTAGACTTTGAATGATACAATTAATATAGCAGGAATTGCTTTGATTCTGAATTCCAGTTATTATTACATTATTGTTTCCATTAATTGTACTAGGGATAACTGTTGTGTCATTAAAATATCTTGGTTTATTGATTACTATATTACCATTATCATGCCTATTAATATTCAAGATTTGTTTCCACCTATTAATTTCAATAATACTGAAATATAGATTAGCGTAAATTCCTGATTCTTTCTTTCTTGTTAAATTTTTAGCAATTTTTTCAAATAGATTAAGCATTTTAATAATATTTCCATTTAAGTTTATGGAGACCGGTATATTATTATCATATATATTATTATCATCCGTAGTGATTAAAAAAATAGAATCAAAATTGCTTCTTTCCTTGAAACGGATAAAATCACTTACTAAGAACTCTAACGAATGTTCTAAGTTAGCCTGTAGTTGTTCAATCGTTTCTTTATTATTTATAAACTTTGAAGATAGTTTAATATAATTAGTGTCAGATACTGTACTTTCTATTATTGAGTCTTCTAGAGTTCCAGTGATTTCAATTACCAGATTCAATGTATTTTTGAGTTTCAAAATATTATTCAAAGTTTGCATAGATATCCAAGAATGTGACAATAAATCTCTTAAAAAACTGTTATAGTCATTATTTTTTATAAAGTTACAATAAACGTAGTAATAAAACTCGAATGTGATCCATTCAATTCGTACATCAAATAGTATTAAACGTTTTAATTTAATATATACAGAAATCAGGGATGTGTTATTTTTTTTATATTTTGGTACGTCATGGATCATGCTAGTCAAATATTTAAAGTTAGGCATTTTAACCGCCCTCTCTAATATTAAAGTATGACAATACCTAAAACAATGATAAGCTTCAGTACAATTGGCATAATAACTTTTACCCTTTTGAGTTGATGATTCCTGTATTCTCCCACATAGATAACTATACTTATTCAATACCCGTAAACATTCTTGGATGATATCAGATAAATTTCCCATTTGAATATTCATTGATATTTGATATTTAATAAAAATAAAACAAAAAAAAATTATCGTAACCTGTAACTTGTAGTGTATGTTTTCTATCCCAACTTACAAAAAATATGTTTTCTACTTCAAAATAATAGCTTTCGGTTCAATAATATTAAATAGACAATGCAATGGATAAAAATTGTTTTAGGAAGTTTGCTCATGAATCTTTGAATCTTCCCTATGCATTTAAGATTGGAATGGCGCTACCGTCTTATTTTGTCGCAGATGAGGAAGAACCAATCGTGACTATATACAATCATTTATTTTAGTATTAAAGGTAGTGCTTAGTCATATAAAATTAACGACTGTTATACCTTGCAAACTGTAGTGTTTGATGAGGGCATTATGACCATTCAACAAAATTATTTATTATAAAGGATAATTGCCTTGCTTTTTTCCTATTTCAATTGTTACAAAAAATACTAACAGTAAATATTACTAAATATACAAGAACAATATAAAAAGAAAAAAAAAAGAAGAAGAAGAAATCGGGATTTTAATTAATGTATTAACAACTGAAAAATAGAACAAAAAAAAAAATACAATCTTCAAATGTATGTGTAGTTAATTGGTAATTCAAGAGGATTCAGTCTTTGATTTTGGCAACGAGCTACTTGAAGCAGTAGCAACTTTATTAAATTCATCGACCTGATGATCAGCTTTATCAACTGTCATAGCAGTCTCTGTCTTGGTCATAGTAACCACGTTCCCATTCTTTTCATCTTCAAACCATTCGGCACTGTTATCATTAGCAGTCTCAATAACCCCCTCGTTATTCAATTGAAGATTCTGCACTTGCTTAAACAAATCGTTTGCTTGTTCCTCAGTCAATTCATCTTTCTTTTTATTCTTAATCCAGTAGCCTGGGTTTAAGTGTTTCATTTGTAAATTCTTAGTAAATGGTAACCGACCATATTTCTCTTCCCACATCAATAAAATTAAGTAAATTATAAGACATAACCAATAGATATTATAACAAAGCATCGATGATAAATAACCAGTGTTTTGCCAACCTAATAAGGCATTGAAGACATCCCAACCGTTGTCTAATTCTGGGTTACAACAATTGACATGATACACCGCTTTATGAATATTGTAAGTACCATTACCGTCACCACCTTCTGAAGCATCACCACCAGTAGCTTTATTGAATATGTAATTTTCGAAGAACCAAGCACCACGAGAGAAAAGACCAGCACTAATTAAATATAAGATAGATGTAGAAATGATAAGGAAAATTTGTAGAGAGGAACGAGATGCACCATAGTATAGTAAGAAACCTACTGCACCACCTGCAATCAAACCTACGACCACAGGTAATGGGTATGCAGTGGCACGGGATCCTACTGTAGTAACACCAGCACCAGCGACGAAAACGACAGCTTCCAAACCTTCTCTCAAAACAGTAATGAAGGGTAATACAAACATGGCATAACGTCTAGTCAAGAACCCAATACGGAACCAATCTCTTTTCTTCTTTGGTACTTCCAGTAGAGATTTTGCAATTTTAACTTTCCATTTGCCTTGCATCTTATTAATTCTAAGCATTGGTATACCCATCATTGAAATCATAATTGTGGCAATCATACAGAAGATACCTTCCCAAAGGTCTTCAGCAGACCCAAAAATATCCTTTTGTAAAGAATAGTAAGCACCGATGAAAGCAGAACCAATAATCAAACAAATAATAAACCCAAGAGCAGAACCTATCCAGACTTGTTTCACCAATCTTTTATGTAGCACTTTATCTTTAGATCCGAAAGTTTGCTTTATAAAAGATAATAAGACAGAGACGATAATGACTGCTTCTAAACATTCTCTGAAAACGACAAAGAAGACAGCAACATTGAAAACTGTATTGGCCATCTTGTGCACTGTAAATGGAATGATATATTAGTATCTAGCTGATTTATTGACCGAGCTAGTAAGAAAGAGGGTATAAGATGCTTAATCTAAATAAATCTGCTATGTTTTCTTTGTTGGGACGCTTTTTTAAAAATACTAAACAACGTAAGACTCATCAATTTGTGGAGGCATCAATATGAATATTTGACTCATCCATACTCAACCAACCATCCATCTATATATATATATAAATATATATATATGTATTGATACTTAACAAAACATTCGTCAAGGAGATATTTGTTAGGGAAATGTAACGGTTCTTGTTCAACAAACTATTGAATAACTATGATTACGTGTATTCTTTCCCTCTCCTTTTTTTTTTTTTTTTCATAGTTGATAATAGCTTCCATAACAAGGTGCAAAATTTCCATATTGAATAAAACAAAGATCTTATCTATTTTGCACCTTATAGATTGCTACCAATCTCCATTAAAGAAGCGATGTCTGCTGGATGAGTTTTCCAAGAAAATTAATCGCATAACAATGGAAGGGAGAGAGTCACAAATCAATGAAGCAGTGAATCAAAGGGAAGAAAGAGTACAAAAAGAAGATTTTTGAAACAACTGGCTGTACTTTGGGACCCCAGAATGCACCCTGATTTCAATTATCATTATATTATTTTGAGATTGGACGTCGTGTAAAAACACAATAAAATAACAAAAAAAAAAACCACTTTTTCCATTTTCTCGAGGAAAACAATAGACCCCTTTTTTTTGTAACACCCAAATTGTTTCGGTTTATAGCCAACTGGCAATCATATACCGTATTGGGTGAACTGTTTTCTTCCTGTTTTTTATTTTCATTCCAGCCCTATACAAATATATGTGTAACCCTATAAATAAAATGTTATGAATAACTAAACCCTACTATAATATTACAATATATTGAGGGTTTTGTTCTGTTTTTTGTAAAAGAAAAAGTAAAAAAAAAAAAATAAACAAATAAAAAAATTAAAATAAAGAATAAAATATTAGCAGCGATTTGAAGATTCTTTTGATTGTATCTATTCGATGTTGAAGTTTCTAATATAAAATGACTGCTTCGAATTAAAACAATGCCCCTTATTCAAAATACACATACTAATAATTTATATAAGGAGAAAGACAAATCTGACATATTTGAAATATACAGTGAAAATGAGTGCTCCAGCTGATATTTTACCATTAGAAGTAATTGACAAGACTATAAATCAACCCGTATGGATTATTTTACAATCCAATAGAGAGTTCACAGGAACCTTAATCGGGTTTGATGATTTTGTGAATGTGATTGTGGAGGATGCTAAAGAATGGATAGTTAATGAAGATCAAAATGAAATGGTGATGGAACATAAAGGAAGAATGCTGTTAAGTGGGAACAATATTGCAATGTTGGTTCCTGGTGGAAAAAAAGATTTATAATATAGCATAATGCTAAAAGAAGATACATCATTATCTTCACTTGAAAATATATGTGACATTTGATAATATTGTTACTAAAAAAAACTATAACCATGAAAAAAAAAATAAATAACATAAGTGATATTACACATACATATGCTCTCTCCCCTTGCGCTCCCCTCTTCCGTCACTTTTTGTTTTTTTTATTTTTTTAGTTATAATAATATATGTATGTACAACAAAATTCTTATGATAGATATGTATAATAAAGTAACCAATAATAGAATGTGAAATGGTCTTTACACCTCTTCATTACCCCATGTAATCTATTTATTGTGATAGTATGTTTTTCTTTTCTTTTTAGAACACTATGAGTCCAGCATTTGTTGAACTAGCTGGTTTAATTTGGCCGTAGTATATGCAACTTCTTTTGGTTTCATGGCAACTGTACAGTTCATTAAATGCCATAATCCAATTATATAACGGATATTAATTAAATGTTTATCTTGCTTTGCAAACTTGAAACATTTTAAAGATATTTGACATAAGACTTCTAAATCGGTTTCAAATAATTTAGCACCAAGGTAATTAATTAATAGCCTTAATAACATAGATTTCTTCAAAACATATTGACTTTCTATGTTTATATCGTTAACACTGTCGTTGCTATGATTTATAATCTTATTGTTAATATAATATTTTTTCAATTTCTCCTGGTATTCACTTCTTTCTTTATCATTGCTTGGCAGTGGATTCCAGGTAAATGATTCAAAATGGGATATAATCCATATTACAACAATTGTACAATCCCAAACCAAATTGTCTTTAATATCAAGACATACATCACTATTATTCTTGTTCTCATTTTTTTCTTGATAAATCGTGACAATCTGTCTCCATAGTTCATTTGCCTGAGTTATAAAAGATTGTGTGTTTCTATCTTGCATTGAAGTTGAATCCGAACCATTGGATATTCTCGACACAACTAGAATATATGAGTTTAACAATGACAGTAATTTGATTTCAATAGAGGCAACTTTATTTTTAATCACTTTACTATAATCATTTAATATTTCATTAATTTGTGAGTCAATATTGTTATCAGCACTACGTACAGTAAATGGAATCCCCATCTGTTTCTTAACCGTTTCAATTACATCTTTATAAAATGGATACAAAGGTATAGATTTAATGCAGATAAAATTATTTTTGACCGTAATATCATCATTCATAGAAGATAACTGGGGTATAGTTGATTGAAAATCAGGACTATTCAATAACAGTTTTTCCCAAACTTGGTAAAATCTACAATATTCTAATATATTGCTATACCACTGTAAACTAGTATCCCATTTATGGAGTGATTTCATTTCGTTTGATTGACTAGAAAAATTTGAACATATATTATTTTGAAGAATCTGTTTTAATGAATTTTCTACTTTTGGTAAAAATTTGATTGAAAATTGTGCATTCTTATCATAACAATTAACTAAATAACTGACGCTTTGTAACAATAATAACACCAATTTAATATCTCTATATGTTAGAAATGAATCAAATTTAAACTTTAATGCGAGTGCTTGGTCACTAACATCGCCATCGTCATGGTCATCCAATGAAATCTTGAAAATTGTAATGTCCAAATCATCATGCACAGATAACTGTTCTTTATAATCCTGGAATAACACTTTAAAGTCATTTAAAATATTAGTAATATTAAAATCTTTATTAATCAGTATACATAATTGTAATAACAGCTTCCAACTGTATAATATTGGACCAATGATAGAACAATCATTAAATAATTCATCATGGGTTAACTGATGCCAAATATTGTTCGGGAGAGATAATCGCTGATCTATTAAAAGGTTAATGTATTTGATGAAAAGAAATGCATACCATTGAGGATTCATCATTTTCAAATCAATATCTTTTATCAAAGACTCCAATTTTCTTTGAGCTGATTTATATTTAAGTAATTTGCAATAAAGTTGACTTGCTACATATTCAAATATAGATGACCAAAGCTTAGAATAATATGTATTCGCGTTTGAGTTAACAGATAACCAACTGCCCTCATTTTTTTGATCAATTTGATTACTAATTAAGTCTTGATAATTATGTAACGCAATCCTTAAATGAAAGTTAGTGTTTCTTCTAATAGGTATCTCATAAAGTAGCCAATATTGAATCAGGTTTTGGTAATTCCATATTGAAAGATCCATTGGCTGGTTTTGTAATCTTTCTAGTAGAGATGAAAGATAATTTTCAGCCATGTCAATATTTAGAGTCTCTTCCAGTAATATATTAACCAACCTCATAGTTATGCATAAATCTTGTTTCATAGTTAACGACCATCGTCCACTATCCTTTAAATTTATCAGAATATGGATTGCTAAGTCTATTAATTGATAATATTGCTCGACTTGTCTTGAGTCCTTCACCAACTCACTGTTCTCATGTGCCACTTTTATGTATTCCAAAGCCAAAGAATACCATTGTTGTAGATTCATATCTGCTCCTATACCATCCCTTGAAGTAACTGGACCAACAAAACTATGATATATTACTAATCATACAACATACGTACGCAGATCACTCCGCAATATATGCATGTTGTATATATTATACACCTACAGTTTAGAAATATTCACTTTTTAAAGCTCATCGCCGTCTGAAATAACATCAAAATCCACAGAGAAAAAATGTGACCATAAAAGAGAAAAGTCAAAAAAAAAACTTTTATGGAGAAATTAGACAAACTAAAGATTACTAACAAAGAGGGGATGGAAAGTGTGTCAACTAATTATTCCAAAGTATTTAGAATAATTATTCTATTCAATAGATTTGTTTTTCATTTGCATTGGAAGATACAATATTATAGTTCAGAGTAGAGAATAATCCTAAGATAATTGTATTAGAAACGAACATTTGGCAAATACTGCAAATACAGTTAAAAATAAATACATAAGTATATACACACATATATATAATAGAATAGTCTAATATGTCTGAAGATGCCCGTTTAAAAGAATTTCAAGAAGCCAATAAGATTGTATTTGATCCAAACACAAGACAAGTATGGGAAAATCAGAATATGGAAAGTACAACTGATGGTGATAATAGTACGTTAAATAATAATAATGACATAACATCGCAACCACAACAACAGAATTCAGAAACAGCTAAAAATGAACCAAATGTAAATGAAGAGGACGATGCAGCTACATCTGGGATAGTTCCTACATTGCAAAATATTGTGGCCACTGTAAATTTAGGTTGTAGACTCGATTTAAAAACTGTTGCGCTACATGCACGTAATGCTGAATATAACCCAAAACGTTTTGCTGCCGTCATTATGCGTATAAGAGAACCAAAAACAACAGCATTAATTTTTGCCTCTGGTAAAATGGTTGTCACTGGTGCTAAAAGTGAAGATGACTCTAAATTAGCAAGTAGAAAATATGCAAGAATTATTCAAAAGATTGGATTTGCTGCAAAATTTACAGATTTTAAGATTCAAAATATTGTTGGTTCATGTGATGTAAAATTCCCAATAAGATTAGAAGGGTTAGCATTTAGTCATGGTACCTTCTCCTCGTATGAACCTGAATTGTTTCCTGGTCTAATTTATAGAATGGTGAAACCAAAGATTGTTTTACTAATTTTCGTTTCTGGTAAAATTGTTTTAACAGGTGCAAAACAAAGGGAAGAAATTTATCAAGCATTTGAAGCTATTTATCCTGTGTTAAGTGAATTTAGAAAAATGTAACTTATCCGTCTTTTTTACTTAAGTAAAATAAACTTAGCTTTAGAAGAGCGTTACAAATTAATGAATTCAATAAAAAGGTAATCTGAAAGGAAGAAAAAGGTGAAGGATGAAATTATATTGTCTATTGCACGATTATTTATTATTATTATTATATAGAGGTCTATGTAAGCCAAAAAAAAAAAAGCAAATGAATCGATAGATTACAAAAGATAACTTCATATGAAATATCATGAAATCATCAATTAAACTTATATAATTAATACTTAATGGTAATTACTTTTTAATAAGATTCAATTCATATTGAAGTTGTTTCCTAATTTGTCTCTCTTGATTAATTTCTTTCTCATATTTACGCTGAGTTTCAGTTAATAACCTTCTAAATTCATTTTTCATCATCGTTAAAGATGGGGAATTCATACTGTTATTTACAGTAGGTATACTATTTGTATTAGACGAAGGTGTTTGAGGTGTCCAAACTTCAGGGTGTCCCAGGATAGGTGAGGTAAGGTTTTTACTTGAGCTATGAAAGATTGAATTTTCGTTATCGTTATCATTATCGTTATCATCGCTATCCTTATCATCATCAGTTTCGCGTATTTTACTATATTCCTCCCTTTTAGATAAAATTGAGTGATACTTTAACAATTTTTCCTGTAATTCTTTATTAGTTCTTGTTAATTTTTCAATGTTTTTCAATGAATCATTATGATCATTTTCATATTGTTTAGTCAAAAAATTATGTGCCAATTGAAGATCATTAAATGCGGTAGTCATATCTGCTAGTTTAGTTTCTAATTCTTTGTACTTTGGATCCGTGAATGCACCTGATTTCTCTTTATCATCATTTTTGTTATTGTTATTGTTATTATTACTCTTACTATTACTTGATATTTCAACTTGAGAAACAGTATTATTTGTTCTGTTTGTTACTATTGCCTCAATCAGCGAATCGATACAGTTTTTCAAAAATTGTGTTGAATCATTTATTTCGCCCTTTGGTCTTAAATCAATACCTTTTTTAATAGTATTTGATAATAAATATGAGGTAAGTTCTTGAATATTATCATCAGATGAGTTACTACATGTATTGTCTGTAAAGCTTTCACTTGGATTTATATTAGTTAAATCAAATTTTTTTATAGTTTTATGTGTTGAATCGTTAGATACATTAGAATCTTTAGGAATAGCAGTACTTGAAGAAGTGGTTGTGATTGCATTTGCGACAGTAATATTAGTATTGGATTTTTTATAGTGAATTTTAGAATCGAGATTGTTTAATCTATTTATATCTAAATTCAAACCGTTAACTTTATTTAATGTGAATAAAAGTTTTTTTAAACCACTCAAAGTTTTAAAATCAGAATTTTGTAAAGATTCAAAATCAAAAAGCGCATCAAAATCATCATCCTCAACTACCTCATAAAAGCTATTACTTCTACTTTTATTTATTCCCTTGTTGTTGTTGTTGTTGTTGTTGTTGTTGTTGTTGTCGCTATCTATTGTCTCTGCTTGTTTTAGTAATTGTAATTGGAAAAGAGCGTATTCAACCGCCAATTTTTTATCAAGATCCAATTCTTGTGTATTAGAATCCAAATAAAACAAATAATCCAACTGATCAACGGCAGTAAATGGCCTTTCACGTAACAATATATTATTATTTGAATCTTGTTCTAAGGATTTATTTAAAAACTGAGACAATTCAATTGGATTCAACGGGTATTCATCATATCTTTCAGGTGTAAATAGTAATGGATTAGCTTTCTTTAAAAGAGATAAATTGGTCATTCTATAAGAATAAAGTTTTGTTGTTGTTGTTGTTTTTTTCTTTTAGTTTATAATATCTTTTATTTATTTGATTGATAGGTTTTTTATTTGAATATATTTGTGTCAATTCCTATATTGATGAATCACTATTTTTGCAGATTCTTTCTTAACCAAGTTTTTGAATTATGTACTAACTCTTCCCCCCAAAAAAATAAACACAAGAAAAACGCAGCTGAGTTGACATCAAAACCAGCCTCAAAAATATATTTGTGAAGACGTAAAGTAGCATTCATATCCTCAACAATATTCTTTGTTTATTCAACCTTTGCTATATATTTATTCATTTATTTTTTTTTTTTTATTTTTTGTTTTTATCATTTTCTATTTTTCATTTTTTGAACTTTCTTTATTTAAATTATTGATTAACGCGTTTTATGTCATCTCTAGTTGTGACAAAATTATTTGTTTACGCGTTACACGTCGCGGGTTTCTTTAATTTCAGCTGGATGGGTGCTGTGTGTCTGTAAGGAGTGGGGTGGTTTGGATTGATAGTGACGTTATCTTACCTACTCAAGACTTGGGATATCGCATGCATTTGTATGCATGCAAGTGTCGACGTAGATATGGGGCTACACCCCATCGATGCAAACTATTGCAAAGAAGTATGCACTGCAATCTTTACTATCAAAGGATATCTTATTATTATCGGTTGTTGTATGTTCCCAACTGGAACTCTCTGTCGTATATGAAGTGGAGAAGAGATTTTCTTTGCAATACATCGTCGCATGGGTCGTTTGTTTGTATTTTAGAGACTATTTATTACGGCAACAACACCGCTTAGTCATACCTCTTACTAATAGTGCAAACACGTATCATTCTTCAAACCCATACACCCCTCTTTTATGGTTTCACTTCTCTTTTTTCACGCTAACAAGCGGAAAAAAAAAACAACAAACGAACAAAAAAAAAATGATTAAGAAAAGAAAAAGAAAAATTGTAGAAGAATGTGCAAGAAAGAAATGATTAATTTTTGTAAAATAGATAAATAAACGTACATACATACATATATATATATATATATACATGTGTGTGTGTGTGTGTGACAACTGTTCACAATGCTTGTAAACGGTTACTGAAACCATGTAGCTGTCAGTCTTTGCATCTAACGGTTTTCGCATATATATAATTTATCCAGAGTGGAGAATTTTGTCGGTCCTAATAGAACGAGTAAAAAATATATATTAATAATAGTAAAATAAAACCTTTTACGGAAAAGAGTAAGAGAAAGAGAAAGAGCAAGAGAGTTCTATTTTTATTCAAACCCATTCGTTTATTCCTCAGTTTATTTACTTATCCATTTATCGATTTATTTGTTATCATGTTTAATATTGAACAAATTATAGAACTGTTAAAATTGGGTAAATTGGTTCCTGAAGAAACTGTTTATTCAATCTGTTTAAAAGCACAAGAATTGTTCATTCAAGAGGCTAATGTAACACATGTAGATACACCGGTCACAATATGTGGTGATATTCATGGTCAATTACACGATCTTTTGACCCTTTTTCAAAAGAGTGGCGGTATAGAGAATACAAGATACATTTTCCTTGGAGATTTTGTAGACCGTGGGTTTTATTCGTTAGAGTCCTTTCTTTTATTGCTATGCTATAAATTGAGGTATCCTGATAGGATCACTTTAATTCGTGGTAACCATGAAACAAGACAAATTACCAAGGTTTATGGCTTTTATGATGAAATCTTGAGAAAATATGGTAATAGTAACGTTTGGAGATATTGTTGTGAAGTGTTTGATTATCTTTCGTTAGGTGCAATCATAAATAGTCAAATATTTTGCGTTCATGGCGGGCTATCACCTGATGCATCGACAATAAATGATATTAGGTCCATAGATAGAAAACAAGAAGTGCCCCATGAAGGCGCCATGTGTGATCTATTATGGAGTGATCCAGATGATGTGGATACATGGTCACTATCCCCACGAGGTGCAGGTTTCTTGTTTGGTGAGAACGAAGTTACTAAGTTTTTACATGAAAATGGATTTAATTTAATCGCAAGGGCACATCAATTAGTTATGGAAGGTTATAAAGAAATGTTCAATGGTGGATTAGTCACTGTATGGTCTGCCCCTAACTACTGCTATAGATGTGGGAATATTGCTGCTGTATTAAAAGTAAATGATGATATGTCAAGAGACTATACCATTTTTGAAGCTGTACAACCACAAGATAACGTTGGTAATGCAATCATACCGACAAAGAAACCACAAATGGATTACTTTTTGTAACTTTTTTAATTTGCGAATTTTTTATCTCTTCTTTTTTACCTGCATCCTACATATAGATAATTTTTTTTTACTTGATATGTACAAATTTCTGTTATTAATCCTCATAATTTAATGACAATTGTAACCATATTCTATTATATCTATTTTATCATTCCTATTAAATTTGATAATAATTAATAAACTATATATTTGTGAATATTACAGTTTTCCTTCTCTTTCTTTCTTTTTTTTTTACAATAACCATTATTTGATGTTTAGTTTTGTCTTTTTTTTGCATATATATATTTTGTAGGCTATAATGGCTCTGATAATATCATATAATTGTCCATTAAAAATCATTTAAATATTTACTAAGTATTTAAAAACAACGCGACACTGAGTAGCTATAAACATTATATACATATTTAGGTAAGGTATATCATAAGAAGAAGCATCTAGAATGTTACTGTAGTTAGCAGTCATGATCAAGTGATAAAGTTAGGGGTATGCATTTTATTATTATAATTCTTCAACCTTTTATATAATGCACATAAAATAAATATATATATAAATAAAATATAGTTACTTAAAATATTCAGAGATAAATCATAATAACTGATTCTTTTCCTTCTGATGTTTGGCCTTTATATATTTTCATCTCTAGAGCAAACCATGTGCTTTCATGTGGTAGTGTACAGGCAATTATTTTATCGGATTTAATATCAATAATGCCTGTTGATTTATATCCGATTATTGGTTTACATGAGTGTGTATACTTGTCCGATATTTCCAGCATATTGAACATTGATCCTGTCGTATGAGATTATCTCTCAAATGTGTGTAACTTATCGTTACCCTATCAATTACATTTTTCTAGGGTTTCTGTATAAATCTGTAAGGAACCTAACTGGAAGTCCAGTAGATACGCAATCCCGCGGGTAACACCTGAGTGTCTGGGTGGAGGATTGGTACTATCACGTGCGCGGTGATTAGTATAAGGTATTGAACCTGATTGGAGGATTTCCAGGGAGTGATAATTATATCAGATCTTGACAAGAGGCCTTTGATTATTGAGGAATTAGGCCAGGGGTAATCATCTTATTTAAGTATGTCTTAGTATAGATATTAAGAGGCAACTCTTAATATCATACAAGACCAACAAGAAGAACAACAAGTAATAATACTACATCAGGGTTATTATTTAGTTTATATAGAGCCTACGTAAGAGTGTTTATATTTATACTAATTGATATAATTCATCCATTTAACATAACAACTCTTACAATATTGTTCTCAAAGATAAAAAGATATCTAAGAATACAGATAGATAATAATATAATTAAATAAATAAAGATATAAAGATATAATATAACAAATATATATATTATACAGGATCGTAATACTTTGTTGTTGTTTCTTTCTGTCCTCCCCTCATTATTAATTAATAATAAGTGTTATCTTCGAATATCCAGAATTAAAGTAAGAGGTCAAGGTTCATGACTCCTTATATTTACCACCTACATTTTATTCCTTCGACGACAACTGCGACATATGTTGTCCTGATGTCACGCTAGACGATCTTGCAAGCTCTTTAGTCGACGACGAAGTTCTTGTTTTTCTTGTTCATAAAATATATATATCTGTATATCTGTGTATCTTAGTTTACTCCGTGTATACAGTATAGTTTATGTATCATAGAGTGAGGACAACAACCAACAACCAAGAATCATTTATTATATTTATCATTATAGAAGAGTATATCTCTCGTAGCAGATCTTCATCTTGTAATATCCCAGATATTAAGGTTTTAGGGTTCTGGCTATTGGTTTAGGAAAATGAGGGTTATCGATATTTTCCTAAACTCTCCTTTTTGGAAAATTGTACAAATAAACCTCGAGAGTGAAAATATAAGAAACTGTAAAGAAAAGATACAAACATACAAGCAGGAGTAACCAACAGAAGAAGAGCAACCAAGAAGAAAATAACTAAGAAGAACCAACGAAGATAGATAAGTGTATAATTTATATATCTTAGTTAATATTAGTTTTAGTTAGTGTTAGTTTAGTTATATTTAATATTACGTCTAA
>JAJLYH010000053.1:8807-74888 GCA_030571675.1 Arxiozyma telluris | reverse complement strand
GCCGGGAGGATAAAGGAAAACTGAACAACTACCGTCTACCTTTTAAATAAGCTATTAGTGGGTACGATTGCAATCCCTCAACACTTCTCGAACACTTATCCAAATGTCTACAATAGTATCCAAAAAAGCCTTGTTGCGTTCACAGTTAAGAAAAGTATTAAAATCAATTTCAAAACAGGAGATATCAGAACAATCACAGAAGATATCCAAACAGTTACAATCTGTAATTACCAAATATCATGGATCTACCTCTACTCCCTCATCAGTGCAGAAAATTGGTTGTTTTCTTAGTATGGATCAAGGTGAAGTGGACACTAAATATGTCTTAGAATGGTTATTCTGTCCACAGACTCGTAGCAATTTGACAAAAATTGAGGTTTACCTCCCCAGGTGTACTTCCACAATGGAGACGGGTCAGGTAAAATTAAGAAAGCATCCAGAATCTGATACACAGATAGAGCACCCTCATTTAACCTTTCATAAGGTGGACTCCTTAGACACAATCAGCAAATGGAAACCACAGGGCAAATATCAGTTGAGAGAACCTCCAAGAGAAATCCCAGATCCTCTACCACCGCAGATGGATATAATGATAGTTCCAGGTGTAGCGTTCAATATTCAAAACGGTGCCAGAATGGGGTGGGGAGCAGGCTATTACGATGATTTCATTAGAAGATATGTTTTGAGATATAATACTAGACCATTACTTATTGGTGTGTGTTTGAAACAACAGATTGTACCAGAAGTTGAATTAGAACCACACGATCAATTCATGGATTGTATAATTGCAGGTGATGGGAGTGTGAATTGGATTAATAAGGGTCTAGGAAATAATATATTCTAGAATATTTCTTTTTACCCTCTCTATTATAATATTAAATAAAGGTATAAATAAAGTGAAGTGAAGTGGAACAAACTATATTATATTATATTATATTAAATCAAACTAAAGAACAGATGTTATATCATAAATAAGACTAATTACAAGTAAATGAGGAATAGAATGGAACATAACTTTATAGTCCATTATAGTGATAGAAATAACACATCTATGTGTGCTAATTTGCATAATATTAAAAGAGTTCATTGTTTGTTATATTTCTTGGATCATTTTCTGGGTTTTCTATTTTTGTTTATATCATCATTAATGTTGTTATTATATATATATATATTTTTATTCTTGGTTTAGAAGATCACTTTTCTTAAACTTTGAAAGAACCAGAACCTTGGACTAAAACTCTTTGGCCAGATTGATTCATTACATCTGCTTTCAATTTGACGGTTTTGCCATTTTGTTCAATAGATGTGGTACGAACAACAACAAACTGGTTGGCCAGAGTAGGCATACGATAAGATACTTTCAAATCCTTAATTTTTTCTCCCTTCTTATCAAGAACGAATTTGACAGTTTCCCTCATTAAATCTTCTAATACGGTGGCTAGGATGCCACCGTGGACAATAAATGGATACCCAGTCAACTTCATACCCAAATGGTAGATCCCAACGGTGTCTTTAGTGGCCGGATTGTAATAAAATCTTGGTGGGATGGCGATGGCACCAGGACTGAAAAGACTTTGTAAAACCAATCGATCATTTGTGCTATCGGCTTCACCAGTCATCTGTGGTTTGTGAATCTCCACATAACCATTTGCGATTAGTTGTTTTACAATGGAAAGATTCTCCAACCTAGTAAGCAGTTCACTCTCATACTTCTCTACCTCTGGAGCAGTTTTTGGTAAAGTATCATATCTCCAATATGCCATTAGATCGGTGAAAGTCATGTGTTTAGTCAAATACCAACCAAACAGAAAACTGCCACCAAAGATTGATATAGGGATCCATTGTTTTGCTGAGGATGAGGCCTTGCCGGTGGAGCCCAACTTGAAATCCTTTGTTGCATTCTCTGCGTATTTGACCCCTGTAGATGAAAATCTCTTGATATTTTTTCTTAAAATGTTTCTAAACATATTTGAATAACTCTGTGGCAACTTATTATTCCTGCCTTCCTACTTCTTTTCTAATTGTGTACACTCAGTTTACATATATATATAGAAACATTTGTGAATCTTCTTTAAAAACAAACAGCGTTGCTTAATTGTAAATTCGACCCCCCTGGTGTGTTTGTCTTCCACCACAAGGTTCTTTTAAACCTTCTTTTGCCTAAAAAATAAAATTTTATGTGTGGGGGGAGGACCGTTCTAGGACGGAGAGACAGGGCCAACAGAGAAAGCAGAGGGAGGGCGTTTGGCAGCGCCGGTTATACAACCGTGGAATAACAGGGTAAAAGAGAAGAAGACGAAGAAGAAGAAGAAGAAGAAGAAGAAGAAGAAGAAGGCATGGGGAAGTGTTTACATGTATACGAACCATCCACAACAAAACAAGCAAATAATCAACAGATTTAAAAGATAGAGCTTGCTGGTTGGTTGTTCTCACAATTGATAGATTTAAACTTTTATTCCCAATGCACTTGAAGATTAAAATGCTCTCATTGAATGATATACCGTCGGATGACTCAAGAAAAGATAGGGTACCGACATCCCAAGAACTGTGCGATGCTACCATATCCTTGTGGAAAGAAGATCCCGATACAGAGGCATTGCCGTCGTCTCAATTGTTTGCTAGGATTGTTCAAAGGTGTCCAGGATGGAGTTTTGATCAAGAGACGTTTGAAACTATGCTAATAGAAAACAACCTTTATTCCTTAGACGAGACAAAGTTGCCAATCTATTCTGATTTGATTCAATTTCCAGAAATATTTCCTGATTTAACTCTCAATCATGATAATATTTCAAACCAGTCAGCTAAATATATGGCCAATATTAAAATTTTGAAAACACAAGACAAACATATGGGAAGAGGACTGTTTGCCGAAAAAGAGTTTAAACCTGGTCAATTGATTTATGTTGAGGAGAATCCAATCTGTATTATTCCAGCCATTGAAAAGTTGACATTAATGTCGCATGGTAAAATCTGTGCACTGTGTGGTGTGTCACTGGGGTCTATCAGTTCACATTTCATCATGAAAAATGGATTAGATTGTAATGAATGTGCTTCATTTTGGTGTAGTAAAAAATGTAAGAATAAAGATTCTATTCATGGGTCCCTAAAACATAACAAGGGTAATAAGAACAGGTTGGTGAATTGTGCTAATTGGAGTAAATTTGAAACATACTGTCAAAAGACTTTTAATGATTCAGCGTATTCTCTAGGTGTTATTTTTGCCCATCTGTTATTGAATAAGGATTTGTCAAAGAGAAATAAACAGAATTTAGACGCTCTATGTGGTGTGTCACAAAGAGTTAGAGCTAAGGGGCAGTATTCGACACAAGAATCTGCAACAGTTATAGATAAGTTTGAAGATAAATGGAGAGAGGTTTACGCATTGTTTATTGAAAGTTTCCCAACCTTGACTGACAATATTGACTTTGAGACTTTCCTTTTTTATATAGGGAAGTTCAATATTAACAAATTGTCTAATAATCAAATATATTTTATTACTTCATTTATCAATCACGATTGTGAACCTAATGTTAGATATGAATTTGATTCGAAATTAAAATTGAGTTTGTACGCTAGAAAACATATCAAGAAAGGCGATCAATTATATATAACCTACGTCAACCCGCTGCATGGGGTTAATTTAAGAAGAAGAGAATTAAGGGTTCAATATGGATTCATTTGTAAATGTTGTCGTTGTGAAAAGGAATTGAAACATTTGAACTTTAATATAGATGATAAACAAGATAGTAGATATAGAACTATGAAAAATGCAGAAATTAATGGGATTAATAGGAACAGTATTAACGAACTTGATGAAGCAAATAAAGATAAAAGTCTAGGAACTAGCAATAATAAAAAGGTGGACACTCTTACAGTGGCAAGTTCCAGCAGTAGAACGGCAAGGAGGAAATCCTCTATGAGAAATCAGAGACCTGATTTACAAGAGTTGTTGAAAAATGGGCAAGAATTTGAATTAGAAATCCCTGATGTTATAAATATAGGAGGAAGAAGAAGAAGAAGAACATCAGTACGGTTTGATGAGACAGTTTCAATGGCAATTGAAGAATAAGAATGCTAATAAAAAAATAAGTAAACTGTAAATATCCAGTTATGATAAAAGGGGATATATATGGGTTGATGGTAGCGGCGTATGCGATAGGACTGTTTTAATGAACAATTATTGTGGTTTTTGTTTAGAGGAATCATGGAATACTTAATATGCAAAACAAGTATATGACTATATATATCTATCTATATATAAAAAATGGAAAACAAAAAGATGCATTAAAAAAAAATTGATAATCTCATTGATATGTTTTGTGTGCAATAACTATAATGGTTTGGTCTTTTTTCTTTTTTTTTTTTTGGATATTCAAACTATGACAATGATCAATCATACACGTGGTTTCTTGGGTAATGGTTCGTCACTTTCAAAAACAGTAGGTTGTCTATTAATACTCTCTGGGTTATCATTACTTAAAACATGAGACGTGTTTGAAGAGTCTATAGATATAGGGGGCTGTAATGGTTGTGGAATTGGAAATTCATTTAACTGTTGAGGTTGTGACATCATAGAGGTGGGTAGAGTAGGTGTAATAGAACCATTTTGTTGTAATTGAGGACTATGATGCATATGTTGATTTCTCTGTATCATATTTGGTGATAATTGATTATTTATTGGTGAATTCATTTTTTGCTCACATAGTGGGATCCTATCCTTTAGGTATCGAACAAGCATCGAATGTAGGTCATTTCTTGTGAAAGGTTTTGCCAATATATCGTTCATACCATGTTGTAAATAAGTTAATAAATCTTGATCTTCAATATTACCAGTCATGGCAATGATTGGGGTTTGATTATCAAAGCTCCTCACGATAGAGGTAGCAGTGGCACCATCTAAATTAGGCATAACAATATCCATTAAAACTAGATCATATTTAAATTTCTCTAGAATGGAGATTGCTGAGAGTCCATCTGTAACTACTTCAACTGTACAACCATACTTCCTTAAAAATTTGGAACATAGTTGGATAGATACGGCATCATCTTCTACTAATAGAACATGAAATCCTTTTCTCAAACTGACATCGTTAGTAGTTACTGGAATATTATTATTCTTGTCGGTACCGTTATTGTTGTTGTTGTTGTGGCTGGTGTTATTTTTATCATTGGTATTACTAACATCATTTGCAGTATTTAATGTACCACTGTGTGGATTAAAAATATTATTGTTATCATTCTCAATATTTGTATTATTACTAATATTTGCCGAATTTATTGATAAATTGCTATTAGGATTCGTTGCATGTGGATTCTCAGAAATCTGTAAAGTACGTTTATCACTGGGAGTCATTGACATCAATATATTATCTGTAGAACTATTCATTAATTGCATTTGGTTATCGATATTTCTTAAGATTGTTTGTTGGTTTTGAACTTGGACTGGTGATGTAGACATCTTTTTTGACCCTTCGTTTTTTAAAGTCCCTTTACTTGGTTGATTATATATTGGCAATTTTTGATTTATTGTGGTATTATTATAAAGATGCTGTGGTACATTGATACCGTGATTAATTAAAGTAGAGCAGACGGTGTTAAAATTGGACGTTAAACTCTCATGAACAGTTTTGAACGCTATCAGACTCTCTAACAGTGTTGTATATCTTGTTGTCATTCTATTCATTTCACTTTTCAGATTGTTTACCTCATCGTTCGATATTTTCAATTCATTTTCTAATCGTGTCACTTTGTTTCTTAAAGTATGGAATGTATCTCTACTAACTGTATTCTGTAGCAAACTATCTCTTTGTTTTTCAGTTAAAACAATGGTGCCACTTGAGTTATTTATACTATTAATATTGTTGCGGTTTGTTAAATTGGCATCATTACTATTGGTATTATTACTAGAGTTACTAATAGCAGTATTGTTATTAGTGTCTTTCTTAGGTACAGTGATTTTTCTCTTTATATTATCAAGTCCCTTTTCATAATGTATTCTAAACAAGGGATGTTTAAATTCCCAACTTAAATCACCATATCTGGATTTTTCATCTTGTTTCCTTTTAACTTTATGGAAATCATATTTATTTAATTGTCTTACAAAACTTGCAAAATTTGAATGTTTAAAATGGTTAGGCAAGATCTGTGAAGTGAATTTTCCTGTATCTATAACTACAAAACTGTCACCATCATCTGTCCAACGTACAATCTCTGGGTATGCATTGTTTTCTAAGATAAAAAATAATTTTCTAACAAACTCATTAGACGATGGTTTATTTGATGGGAAAGTAGTAATTGTATGGCTTGTGGATCCATCCTTTGTAGGTATTGAGATATGGTGAGATTTCATTTTTTTAGAAGCTGGTAGAGAAGTGTTAGTGGTATTATTATTTTTAGTGGTAGTAGTACTTGCTGTTGTTGTTATGTTATTATTAGAGGAATTTATATTAGAAGGTGGTGGTATCTGGCTTGTAGGTAACGATTGCTGTGCAAATTGTACTGCTCCTGGAGCAGATGTATCCAGATGGTTCGACGTATCCAATACTAAAGCGTCTGTATTTTTGACCATATTAGGTATAAATTTTGTAGGTGTATTATGATGTTCATTTTTCAAAGGAATCATACTTATAGTTTGTGTATTAGTATTAGTATTATTATTTGTTTTAATATTATTATTGGGAAAAGGCGGATAAGGTATAGTTAAATTGAAGCCAGTGGTAATGGATTTTGAATCAGTGGTAATATTAGTAGATTGGTCGATATTGCTATTGCTACGGCTCATTGATAAACATATATATATTTATGTGTGTGTGTGTGTGTGTGTGTTTTTGTGAGATTGGGTGTATCAAAGAAGTCAATCCACAATGAAGCCTGATAACAGTGAATAAATTTTACTCGGGACTAGAGATTAAGTATATATAAAAAACGATATATTATTAGATAGGGGTATTAACTGATAGCAAATGCTATTAATAATGTTACACTTTAATTGTGGCAGGGAAGAAAAGTTCGTAGGAGCGTGTAAAAAATAGTTAGTGGCCTGTAACTGTAATTACAAAACTAGACATGACTGGACATGCGAATCTAAAGAGCACAACGTCTGACAGGGGAAAGCAGGCATTGCCCGAATCGTTTCTCGTGTAAAGTAACGATGGGTTGCATCTGCGAGGAGTTGTCAATCTTTAATTGTCTCTTCTCTTCTTTGCTCTTTTCTCTTTCTCTTTTCTGTTTCCCTCAAAAGACTCAGAAATTTGGAGAGATGGAAAAAGAAAGAAAAGCAAACACCCACACACCGGATTCAGATATAGAGAGGGAAACCAAAATGGTAGCGGCAGCAGCGGCGACAGAATGAATAGATTAAGATATCTGAGGTTTACTTATGGTTGCTCATCAATGGATACTGTGATCTGGTGAGAGTGTTCTAGAGCGATCTCTAGTCTCACTTTGTATTATATTGTATCAAGTGAAGTGAGACTAAGACATTTGCTATAACCCACTCATTGGTAATGGATACGTTTAATGTAAAACCGTGTTCTGCCTGGAAATTATCATATTGAACAAAAAACATAATGCTATAGCATAAGAAGGTGTCGAGTTTTTTTTATTTTATTGATTTCCCATATGTTTGAGTTGTTAGTGACCCTTGGAATTTACAATTGTTTATAAGGTGGTTTACAGACGTAAACAGCATCATACAAGGACATTCCCTTTGCATCTCAATCCTTTTTCCATCTTTGGAATGTTATACTGTCTATTAATTACTATTTTTTTTTTTTACAGAAGAGCTTATACTTCAAGGTTGGAAAATAGTTTTTTGTGGCCCTATTGGAAATGAAAGGTGCACCTGGTATCAAGACACCGTTTGTAGTTCATTTAATTGGAGTTAAGGATATCTAGGTTCTCAAACGGACAGTATTTGGTATAATTTGAATAGTAATTCTTGAAATCATTATCAGGGCTCATAATTCTGTTGCACTTTAGAATTTCTCATGAATTTGTTTAATTGATGCATATGTAAGATAGCAAACACTAATATGGAAATTAGGAATTTTATTAACACTATTCTATTTAGATATGCTATAACAAGTACGCTTCGCATCCATAATGTTGAAGAATTATTACACAAGAATGTGAGTAGCATGAAAACATGAAAATCAGAATCATAAATCATATGGTAAGATTGTCCTTGTATATCTATCTAATCTACGTATGTCACGTGTCTGGTATAGTGGACGGTTATCAGAGCACTAAGTATGCATGGACCTAGTTTTACACAGTGTAATCTAAATTGAGATAAATAGTTTCCACTAACTAAATAAATATATCTAAAATAGCAAATAATATTTGTCATTTAATATGGACTGTTTCGGTCAATATATATAATGCTATTCATCTACCAAAGTGATACATTATTAGTTAAATAATTTACATAATAAGCAGCAATCACACATATTGTTTAGTACTAGAATCTATGGTAGGCGAGGAAGATGTTCAAAAAGAGAGAACACGAGCAAGCAAGCAAACAAACTTCTTATGGCAATGTAATAGTTTCATTTATGCCCAGCAGAGAGAATTATAATTGTGCTAAGGCCTTTGCAAAACTCCTTTTCTGTACTCCAATTTCTGTTCATCGTCGTATCTTCCAGGACATCACTTACAACGAAGGTGTAATTTATTGATGACTCAGGCTAATGACTAAGCAGAAAACATCAGCAAGAAATTCTTTCTTTTTTTTTTTGTATTTTTTTTTTTCATAAAGTTAAAGTTACGTAGAAAATTAAAATCGGTTAAACTAAACAAGAGAGTTGATAAAAAGTTGTATAAGACATAGTCAGTTTATTTTAGATAAAGTTACTCCATACTCAACGGACAAGTAACAGCACTTCATATATATTAGTTCAAATAAAAAAAAAAAAAAAACAGAACAAGTAGTAAGATGCTTTCCTGGGATATTTTTGGTTGGTGTATGTGTTAAATTAGTACATGATTTTTTTTTCTTTTTATCAAATACCCTTGTTGTTAATAGCATTAATAGTGGTGAAATAATTTTCTTAGCTTAATACTAACATATTATTATTATTATTAAAAAAAATTACATCCATACAATGACGAATAAATAAATAAATAACTTATTCATTCTCGTATTATTCTGAAATTTTCATAATTTATTATACTGTTAGATTCCCGTTCATATCTATTTGTTCATTTATTCGTCTTCGTTGTAATTTTTTTTTTTGTTACGTTTAATTTCTAAGTTTTGATTCAGTTAGAGATATTTTGGCCTCTTTAGGTTTGTGGAACAAACATGGTAAACTTTTGTTCCTTGGGTTAGATAATGCTGGTAAAACCACTCTTTTGCATATGTTGAAGAATGATAGATTAGCCACTTTACAACCAACTTGGCATCCAACTTCCGAAGAATTAGCTATTGGTAACATCAAATTCACTACTTTTGACTTAGGTGGTCATATTCAAGCTCGTCGTTTATGGAAGGATTATTTCCCTGAAGTTAACGGTATTGTCTTTTTGGTTGATGCTGCTGATCCAGAAAGATTCAACGAAGCTCGTGTTGAATTAGATGCCCTTTTCAACATTGCTGAATTGAAAGACGTCCCTTTCGTTATTTTAGGCAATAAGATTGATGCTCCAAATGCCGTCTCTGAAGCCGAATTGCGTTCTGCTTTAGGTTTATTAAATACCACTGGTCCAAACAGAGTGGAAGGTCAAAGACCAGTCGAATTATTCATGTGTTCTGTTGTCATGAGAAACGGTTACTTGGAAGCCTTCCAGTGGCTATCTCAATTCATCTGATTAAATTTTAATAATGATAATAATAAAGAACAAAAAAATTTTTTAAAGAAGATTTTATTTTGCTTTGGACAGAACACACATATATATATTTATATATATAGATGTACCTAAATAGGATAGTACTTATGTTTAATAAAAATATTTGTAATATGTTAACCTAATGTAAAAAGGAAACTTGCATCAACAGATTTTATTTTTAATATTTTTTTTTAACATTACTCACATCTATTTAATATACACACAAAGTACAACATCACACACTTATATTTATTTATTTTTTTCCGTAATTTTTATAATACTTTCAGTGTTGAATGATTTATTAATATATTTACTGTACATATTTTAGAATAGGTGTGTAACATGATATCTATATAAAGAATCTATCTCTTCTTACGAGCACCACCATCATCATCCCCATATGGTCTTTTCTTACCATTCTTAGCAAAGAATTCTTTCTTTTTTTCTTTATCCTTCTGTAATTTCTCTTCCTCAGCCTTAGCCAATCTCTTCAATCTTTCCTTACGTTGCTCTGCTTTCTTGGCTTTTCTCTTTTCTTCTTTGGCTCTAGAAACAGTTAAAACCTTTTGAATGAATGAACGTGCCTTCTTTTCTTCGCCGCCTAAAACAACAGCTCTTTTAGCCATATATGTCTTCTTCTTCTGTGGTTTCATTTGATGTATTTGTGATTTAAATGGAAGTTCTTTTTGAATAGACTTTGGAACTTTTAACCCATTGAAATGTCTTTCCGGACGTTCGATCTTCTTATAAGCACTATCTGGGTTTGATGGTGTTGGTATATTCAAGGCAGCTCTGATTTGACCTGTCAATCTGACACCTTTCCACTCTGTTTTCTGCTTTAATAATAATGAAGTAACTGGATTATAAAATCTTTTAATGTGTACCGGATACCAAGATCTTAAAATCACGATATCACTCATCAAGATCTTGTCTTCAAAGGCCGCTCTAAAATAACCTTCTGGCTTAGATAACGCTCTTTTAATTTCACCACGTATACCAGATACAGTCTTAATCTGGGCACCTTCAAACCTAGCTACTTCCATAGCACTTGAAAACATATCTTTGATAAAAGCAGTGTTCTTAAAAATCTTGTATGGATAACCAATCAACTTCAATTTTTTCACGATTTCTACATCAACATCTATTTCTTCAACAACACCTGTGGCGGCGATTCTGAAACCACCACTAGTATCACTGTTGGCCACAATTTGAACACCACAGAACGGTGTGTTTGGTGCACATAATGGACCATAGAAATTGGCATTACAATAGGTATGTTCTGGGGTATATTTCAACATTCTAGTTCTGGTTCTTGAATCTGATGTAGTATATATTGGAAGTGTTTGGAATCTTCTCCAACCTAAAGACAAGACTAGTGGATCATTTGTTTTAAGAATCTTCTTATGCCATCTGTGTCTTCTTAATCTAGCCTTAACAATACCAAATTTTAATTCTGTAGGTAACAAACCACCCATAATGATTGGAAACCTTGAATCAAAATTCTCAATGAATTCCATAGGGACGTCATCGAAAACAATACGAACATAGGAACCGGCCTTAAAACCTTCAATTTTTTGACGTTGTTCAGGAGTCATCTCCTCCAGTTCTGCTTTGTTAATTTCCAGTTGTTTAGCCATTTTTGCTTTTTGAAGTTCATACCATGTATCATATTCATTATCAGGGTCATCTTCTTTAAAGTTATCACCTTCTTCGATCTCAAATTGTAAACGGAATTTTTCTTTCTTCTCTGCATTCAATTTACGTTCTTCTTCCACTGTTAAATCTTTTCTCTCTTCTTCTTCAAAATTAGCAAACGAATCGTCACTCTCATTGCTATTATTGTTATCTTCTTCTTCAATATTTTCCTGATCATTAGCTTCTAAATCTTCGAAATCGCCAAACATGTCGTCTTCTTCTTCTTCTTCCATAGCTGTAGAATCCCCTGTAGAATTGACCCTTGCGGAACCAATAAATCTACTTTTAATAGACCCTGGATCAGACCACTTTTCCACTAATTTTTCAAAAGTGTCAAAATAAGGAATGAATTTTTCTAAATCAGCAATATGGGAATCCTGTTGGACTTTGCTATCAATGTTACTAGTTTGCTTCTTTTTAAAGAAATCTTCATCTTCCTCAATATCGCTTTCTTCCAAATCATCTTCATTTTCTTCATCTTCACCTCTCCAACGTCTTATACAATCATCTGGTGATATATTTTCCATATATATCAATTTGCCGATATCCCATCTTCTTTTACGTTTAATTTCGTTATTCAATTTACTAGCCATGGATCTTTCCCAGGTTTCCTCATTTTCAGCATCACTCAATTCAAATTCTGAATCAGTCTCAGGAACTAATTTTTCGTCGTTTTCATCATGGAAATCGATTTCCACCAACTGTGCTTCTTCAGCAATATCATTATTCTCATCTTCGTCGTTATCACTTGGTAAATTATCGATCTCAAGATCATCTTCTTGAATAGATTTCCCATAAATTCTTGGTTTTCTCAAGGAAGATCTACCTTGATCCAAGTCATAATTGATTTCTTCATCTATCTCTGCATTTTCTTCCTCTTCTTTTTCCCCCTTGCTGTCAACTTCATGTAATTCTACACCATTACTAAAAATTTGTAAACCTACATTTTCGAAATTTTCAGCGATACTTCTATCAACTTTCTGTAAACTTGTCACTAATTGCTCACCTTGACCCTTCTCTTGGCCTTGAACAAAACTTTGCGAATTGTTTCCTTTTTTCGAACCAACATCGATATAAACAGCATCTTTATCCATTAGCACACCACCGACATCCGACATAGGAGCATAAATCAATTTATCTTTGTCATCTAATCTTTTACGTCTTCTGACGGTTGGCGTAGAGGAAGACTCGCCATTTGCCTCTTTTAATTTCGCTCTTTCATATTCATCCAATTTTTGTTGGAAAGCTGGAGTTGGACATGGATCAGGTAATTTTTCTACCTGCGATATGGAGAAATCGCCGACACCAGCGATATGGACTTTAGTACCACCAACAGAAGGTAGTGGGGTGCCGTGCAAATACCCATAGAGAGCGATTTTCCTGTCTATATGTTTCCCCCTGGACTGAATCAAATCAGGATGGGTCAGATCAGTGATGCGGTCAGCCAAAAGGTAGGGGTGTTCATTTCTCCATTTCAATGGTCTAAATTTCATGACTGAGATAAATCTACTCAGATTCAGAATTTCTCTATCCGGGTATCTACCGTTGATGACACCAGACAAATAGAACAATTTCGCACCTTGGTATACTTCTGTCCAGAATCTGTGTTTCAATCTTTTCTTAGATGCTCTTAAAGTTGATTGTGATTTGAAAAGATCTAAATGGGTAGCCACACCAAGCACTCTTGGCATACCGTGATGTTGGGCCAGATTTAAAAACTCCATGGTCTCCATTTCAAAGCCGAAATTACCATCTATCATCAACAGAACCAGATCTGCAATCTTTGCTACATCGATCATTGAGTTTAAATCGTCTGCAGGACATTCCAAAAAGGTCAACCTTCTGTTTTTACCAGAGACCACGGTGATGGGGCCTTTAATTTCGGTAAGGGTAGTCTTTGTCATTCTTTTTACCAGAGATTTGATTAAAGTTGTCTTACCAGTACCAGGAGGCCCTACCACACAGACAATTACTGGTGGAGGGTCATCATCGGGGGTACGGTCTACCATGGGGACATGTAATTTCTTTTCGTTCTTGTCACTTGATCTTTGCATTTGCCTTGCCATCTTGCCTGGGGCAGAGACAGCAAAGGCCTTGGCATTATGACCCTGTGTATGCAGTTTCTTTTTAGCAGTGGATTTATTATCTTTACTCTTTCTATGAGGTTTATTCGATTGTTCCATGTTATTACTATTATTATTATTATTATTATTATTATTAATGATGGAAAAAAAAAATATCTATATGTATATATAGGGGAAGAAAAGGTATTAACTCATAGAGGTTTCTTCTTGTTTCCTAGTTTCTTTTGTTCTCTAAGCTGTAATCTTACGGGAGGAGAAATGCACGATAAGATAAGAAACCACAGCAATGTCGAGTAAACAGGGTGTATCTACGGGACATGCACTTAACTTGAAGTAAAAACTATCAGAACTCGTTAAAGTTTAGATGAGATGAGATGAGATGAGATGAAAAGTATCTTTCGCCAAAAAAAAAAAAAAAAAAAAAAATTTTTTATTTGGGATGCAAAATAACTAAAAATAATAAAAAATAAAAGTACACGGGAACAACAGCCAATGCCGCCTGGCACGGGTCCTATTCCGCAACAAGCCTGTCTTGTGTTCTTCTAAAAGCCCCACATCCCAAAATAGGAGGTTCCCATATGCAAATAAAGACAAAGTGTTGTTGTTAAGAGAAAGAGATAAGAGGGGGGTGGGGAAGAAGAATTTTGGAAGTGTCTTGCTTGTGTTTGGCTGATGAGATTTATACAGAACTGCAAACTTTTTATTTCCAATGTGTGTGTGTGTGAGGGAGGGAAGGTGGCCGAATACAGTGCTGGGAACAAACCAAACCCGCCACAGCCGGTGTTCTTCCCGGCAAAAGACCGCTCCGGGTTTCCCCCGATGCCTGCGGAGTTTTTCCCCTTTCCGCAGAGTCTTGTTTTTTTGGTTTGGTTTTGTTTTGTTTTTTTTTTCCACGTCTCACTGCAGTTTTCGTTTTGTTTCGAGGCGTCGTGAGATAAGCAAATAAGAAGAGTGGGGGTCTGTCTGTGTTTGGCTGGTGGTGGTGTCCACAGGTGCATGTACATGTCTTCGTGTATGGGTGCCCTGGCTGTTGTTACTGTCCGAGTTATAGCCACCCCATCTCCACTGGTATCAATCAAAGCGGCACGTTCCAGTCTTTTATTCTTCTTCTTCTTCTGCTTCTGCTTCTGCTTCTGCTTCTGCTTCTGCTTCTGCTTCTCTATTTTTCCATAATAATTGACTAATGGTCTTATACAAAAGTGAACCGGTCTCGATACCCATCACAAACCCTGTATCTTCAACATCAAATGATCCAACTTGGTCAATTAAAGAAACTGGAGAGCAGTTTACAGATCACACGGTATATCTGAATAGGTTGGATTTCTACAATAGGAAACAATTTGATGCAGAGTTATCCTCCCATCAGAATTTGACATTTTTCGATGCCTTTCACAGGGATATTCAAAACTTCAATAAAATCTTCGACCTGATACCTATTGATTCACAATCCGTTTTGGCTAGGTATGTTTACCAATTGGAACTTTACAATTTATACCAACTGATAATAGCTGTCAAGCATTTCTTATACGATAACAATAGAAATAGTAACCAGGATACTTTTTGCGTCGGTGAAACAGTTGTACTGTCCAATGATCCTTTGAACTCAGATCAGAATATAGATTTTACTATCAAACAAAAATTGACTTTTGACGAAATTAAAAATGAGATGACTGGTAATACTGTAATACCCAAGTATTCCAAATATTTAATTGAACAAGTCCATTCCAATACACATGACAATAACAATGGCAGCAACAGTGGCAACTCAGGGTATATTGTTGATGCGTCAATGATTAAAAGAAAAAATGAATTTTCGGTAGTTAATAAGGTATCTACGACAAACAACGCCGATGATATGGACGATTCATCCATTGAATCCTTTATTAGATTGCTCTTTTGCAATTCGAAGTCTTGTCTATTAGATACATTAAAAATGAAAAATATCCAGCTGTACAATGAAATAATTAATTGGAATCAATCAAATCAATCAAATATACCAAGACTCAGCTTCGATAAACAAGTAGCTTCCTCTTCTTCAGTGGAAAAAACTATGTTAGATAATGACCTTGATAAAAATATAAAATTAGACAATAATTTAGATAAAATTTTGATCGAACAGATTACAATACAGGATGATTTATCCATCCCTTTTGTCGGTATCACCAACTACTTCGATAATTGTTTCCAATTCAACGGCCAATTAGAAAATATTCCCTTGTCTTCAAACAATAATCCGCTAAAGGATAATTTTACACCAACTAACACAAATAATCCAATCAATAAATTAGTCGAGGTGTACCACTTTTTACTGAGCTTCCATCAAGTGTTACGTCTCACTCCATTCAATTTGGATGATTTAATTGCTTCCATTAAATGCACAGATCCTCTTGAGCTGTCTGGTGAGATAGTCAGCATTACGTTAAATAGTTCCCCACAGGATAATCCGCAGCTCCAAAGAAGTCGATGGGCAAGAAATCATATTATTAGAGATCTCATCCGTTCTAAGAATGATAAATCTGTTCAAAACTATATTACATACGAAATTCTGTCGAATATTCCAGCAAGCGATCAAAGACTGGAATCCATAGGCAACAATGGGATGAGATTGTATATTACTGTCATCATATCTTTACTATCTTTGGTTATTGATGAAGAAGGCCAGTGGCGATGTCAAATCGTGGAAGAATGGTTCGATAATCATGATATAGACGACACTGAATTGGCATTGGATTCCAAATTATCCAATATCCTAAACTATAATAACATAAATTGGGCAGAGAGATTGTCAAAGAGAGAATTTCGTAATGGCTATTGGTTAATTATTCTATTGGGGGTCTTACAAGATAGCATGCATATATCAAAATATACAAGGATTGTAATGGATTTCACAGAAAAAATCGTTCCTGAAACGTTGAATGGCAATGTCCCAAAAAATATTTTCTTCAATTTTTGTAAGAAATTGACTATCTCAGAGAAAGTTGATATACTGTGGGTTTTAACTGATATTGTAGCAAATTATTCAGATGATATTAAGAAATGGATCAATGGGATACCAAAGTTGGTTAATGAAATTAGATATGAAAGAGAAAGGTTACTAAAATATCAAGCTACCGAAGTATCAACATTGTCTAAATGGGGACCTAAATTGGATACACTTAAAAGTAACACAAAACTAGACCCAAATCTGGTTAAAACTATGGAGACAGAGATTGACAATATCAAAAATAATATGAAAAAAATTATTTCAGAGGTGCAATATCTGGATCTTATGATAAAGAATTATGAGGATAAAAATGTGCAATTTTTGGGTTTTAATAGATTTGGGAACAGATTTTATTGGATAAATAAAAAAGAACGGAGAAGTAATTTTGAAATATCAGATGATACAGATGCATTATATTGTTGTGGTAGATTATGGATACGAGGAGGGATACCAGATATGGTTAAATCACTATTAAAGATCACTACACAACAGTATGATAAATGGATTGAATTGGCTCAAACTAAGGGGAAAGCATACGCCACCAAAGAAGTGTTTGGTGTATATCGTGATTCATCAGGTAAGTATTATAGTGTGGAAAACGAGGTCCATGTGGAAATATTTTCGTCAAAGGGCTTAATTATTGGTGATTACAAGCTTTCTAGCATTCAACAAAAAATTATTACAGAGGGTCCAGAGAATTTACTATTAAATTCCGATGAATGGTACTCTATTCAGGATATTTCTTCGATGAGAAGAATATTATATAACATGAATTTAGGTGGATCAAGGGAATCAAAGCTTTATCTCAAAATTTTTTCAATGTTACCAGAGATTATAACCTCTTTTGAAATTAAAAATATTCTCTCTGGTATTGAAACTTTTGATGTGACAGAAGACAAAATTTTAAAAGAGCTACAAAAATATGAATGTAGTAAAGACGAATTGAAGAATCTGAGATACGTAAATGAAGATGATTATGACGAAAGCAGTAAAGAAATGATAATTATTAAATCTCGTGAGCATTTAGAAAAATTAGCCCAACGAATAAATTCAGTACACGATACGAAACTTACCAAGAGATTGTTACAACGTTTAAAAAAATTGGAATACAGAAGAAGACTATTCTTTGAGGAACAAGGCACCAAAACAAGTATAAATTCTATTGGTATTAGTACACTGAATTATTTAGAACAAGCAGATATCAATATAATAGCTAATAAGAAACTCCGAAAGCAAATGGACCTTCTAACATATCTTTTAAATTATAAACATTTTAAAGTTATTGAAAACTTAAATAGGTGGAGGAATTCTAGTGAAGTGTCCAAAACAGTAAATGGTAAAATACAGGTAGAGCCACTTGTGGTAGAGAATTTATTGAATCAAATATTACAGAAGATCAAATCTAATATTACACCAAATAGTTGGGTTCCAACTAAAATAGATGCATTTTTGCAATTGGAGACTACAGAAAAAGGGATTCAACCTGTTATCCAACAAGGACAAATTCAACAGAGTACTATTACAAACGAGGTGGCATCTGGTATGCAAAATACTTTACAGGATCAGACAACTGCACCACATAATTAAAATACAAATACAAGTAATAATGGCAATTTTATTGCAATTGATGATGGTACAGTTAAGTAGATAGTTGTAACACAGAGGTAGCACTTACATTCTTATTAAATACAACAATAAATATATGCATAAATATATATTTTTATATAAGGCAAGGAGGATATTTTTGAACTTGAGATAATATCAAAGAGATACACTATATTATTTAAACAGTTGGAACAACTGTCAGCATAAAATGTATTTTATTAGAGAGATTATTCCACGATTAACAAAACCAGTAATGTATCATTTAGCTGCAAAACTAATAAGTTGAGCTAAGATAACAACTTCTCAGTCACGTCGTTATAAATGTAACACTATTATAGTAACAAACGGTAAGCTTTTGAAAAAGTTATGTCTTATTCTTCTTCTTTTCTTCTTCTTCTGACAATAAAGTGTCACACAGAAACTGAGACACTTTTCTTGTTTATTTGGGCTCTCGTCGTCGTTTTCGAAACAAAAATGTTTTTTAAAAATATGAAAAATAAAACGAATAATCGAAAAGGAAAAGTTTTCAATCCTTTAAAGTTGTGATTACCACCACTGTATAAGAAAGGAGTTTGCGAGATAAAAGACTATAAAGATAAGGATAATCAAACCATTACATACCCGTGGTCAGATAATCATAAAAAGTTATCAAAGTAGACTACTTATTTTGGTTAAAGTCACAATTAACGTTTCTATTTTTTTTTTGTTGTCCCCCTTTTGTGGTTTTACTATTTACAAGCACTAATAATAGAAGTAATAGTGACATCAACATAAAATTACTATGTTAAGGCCAGCTTTAGATTCAGGCTACATTTTTTCCAAACTTTATTCTCATTCAACCCTTCTATTTAAAAGTTTAAAATCTGTTAATCAAATTAGGCAGACCAGATTATTGAGTAATAACATTATCCATTATCAATTACAAACAAAAGAAAAAACTCAATCTAAGAAAAAGATAGCACCATTAGTACGCTCCAAATATGAATCCAAGGATTATAAATTACCCAAATGGAAGGAGTCATTAGGTGAATTTGTTATTAGTACTTTCCGTTTAGATATGGATAAGGTTAGGGCAGGTCCTGTAGCTGGTTCCTATTATTATAGTATTTGTAGAAATCAAGGGCTTCAAGTGGAAGGTGAAGAATTGTCTCCATCGGCAAAGTATTTCTATGAGACTCTGAGATTACCAAGAACTTTTTCACAATGGTTCCAAATCACTGTTTTACATGAATGGATGTTATTTACTAGAATGAGAGCGATGCCATTTAAATATGGTAGAAATTATCAGCAAAAATTGGTTGATAGAACCTTTTCAGATATCGAAATAAGGTTATTCGACGAAATGAATATTCATTCAGGAAGAATTGTCGATCAATATTTGAAAGATTTTGACACTCAATTAAAGGGGGCTGTATTGGCATATGATGAAGGGTTTTATTCAGATGATAGTACTTTAGCAACTGCTGTTTGGAGAAACTTATTTGCTGGTAGAAAAAATATCGATATTACTCTTTTGGAAGATGTTGTCAAATATATTAGATCTCAACTTTATATCCTAAGTAGAATGTCTGATAGAGAGTTTGCCTTAGGTAAATTCAACTTTGTTTTACCAACAGAGGCAGTTAAAAGATTGACTCCAGAAGAAGAATTGCAAATGAAAAAAAGTGTCATTAAGAAGTATGAAAAACTTGAAAAGAGTGGGTTAATGTTACCAAGCGAAAAAAGTAACCTTTCATATACCAATTAATCCAAATATATTCGGACACGCACAGGTTAACTGAACAGCTTACTATGCTTAATTGTGTAGTTAGTGTTATGGCTGGTTTGAGTGGAGCCATTTGTTCTATTGTGATTCTTGTATATTTTATCATTTGAACTTTTTATTTATATATTAATCATGTTTATATTTATACTTACATAAATACTAATATCATTCTTGAAATTAATGTCGTTTTTTTTTTATTTATGCATGTCTATTTATCAAATAGTTATATAATAATTTGGTTATTTTTTTTTTACTTCTTCGATTATCACCACTTAAAATACACCATAGTTACCTACATTTTTATAGACGACTCACTTTAGCAGTCCATTCTTCTGGTTTATTTTCATTAAACAATTGGTATAAAGCATCAATTAACTCCACATGGAAACTGCCACTGCCACGAGCACGAGTGGATGCTAATTTACCCGCAGATTTGTACAACTGAACAGCACCCACAATAGCGTCAATGGCAACACCATCCTCCTTTAAACCACCAAGTAAGGAAGCAATTGTAGAACCTAAAGAACAGCCACTAGCAGTAATGTCACCCATAATCGGAATTGGTCCATCTTCGACTAAATAACATGGGAGGTCCTTGGCTGTTATACCATCAGTCCCAGTAGTTAAACTTAATTTTCCTGATAAAGTACCATCAGCAATGAAATCAGTCTCACCGGTACATACAGCATATGTCCTGTATTTATAAGCCACTGTTTGAGTAGCTAAAGCTAATAGCTCTTTTGTAACAGTTTCAGTAGTTGCAGCATCAACACCTTTCATTTTACCTGAAGTTAAACCAGAAAGAGCAAGGATTTCACTAGAATTTCCCTTAATACAAATAAATTGGCCATATGTTAATATAGTGTCATTTAATATTAATCTGGTTTCTGTTGCAGAGTATCCTACGGGATCTAACACAATTGGTCTATTAAATTCGTTATAGGCTCTAATGGCGGTTTTTAGAGTTTCCGCTGGTGCCACAGAACCAGTGTTTATTAATAATGATGCATTTGGAATTTGAGCCAAATCTCTAACTTCAGCTTCTACTTCAGACATAATTGGAGATGACCCTAGAGCTAGAGTCACATTAGCACCGAAGTTCTGATGCACTTTATTAGTCATATGTTGAACTAATGGACGTGTTTGTTTGACCTGTGAGATTACTTTTTTGACATTGGCAGCGGTAATATCAGATGGAGACAGTTGGAAGTTGACAAACTTGTATTGCTTGCCATCGATCATTTTGCGTAAAGTTATCGTAGATGCAGCAGCATCAGGTGATGCCATAATATCAGATACTAATGAGATACCATCGATGGATCTTTTACCATTAGACGCGTTACATTGATAAATGACTCTTTCAATACAGTCAGGGTGTAATCCACCAATAGCCACAGTCTTACACCAAGTAGCACCATTTTCCTCTAAAGTAGTCAAAATTTTAGAACCACCTTGTGGACCCATAGGAGCCTTCTTTGGATTTTTCTTTGTGGCAGTTGGGAAAATGGTCCCTACACCAATATAATCGATCATATCTGGACCCCATTTAGCTAATTGTTCTGCTTCATGGGGAAAACCAACACTCCAACCTAGGATCTTGTCTGGACCTAATAGCTTTCTTACCATAGGGACAGGCATATCATCTTGTCCCACATGGACACCATCTGCATCAATGGCCATAGCTACGTCAACACGGTCATTAATGATTAAAGGGACTTTAAATTGATGGCATAATTCTTTGATCTGTAGACCTTCTTCTACAAAATTCTTAGTCTCAGTATCCTTTTCACGGATTTGCACTAAGGTCACACCATTCTCTAACCCGGCTTTGACTTGATCATATAGAGTCTTTCCCGGTGGAAGCATAGTAGAATCTGTGACTAAATAAAGAGAGTAATCAACGTCTTGCTTTGGAATAATCATGCTTTTGTTATGTAAGTAAATATATACTTGATATTGCTCTGTGTATGGTTTATCAATGCTTCTGATTGAACTTACCTACGTGGTGGTAACAATATCTTCTCAAAATCTTATTTTTCATTGAGAAAAGTGTACTATCGAATCAATCTGACTGCAATCAAAAAGTCGGAGGCTTTTAATAGTACATCGAACGGTATTCATCTTTCTATTTGATGATCTGAACTGGAGGAAGAAAACAAAATATCGTCGAGGCTCTTAGAGTTTCCTCTCTTGAAAAAGAAAAAAAATCGTACTTACTAAAAATATCCATGAGGTGAAAAATTATTATGAATTGAGTTAAAGTGGTTTGAACGTTATGAAGTTATCAGAACATGTTCAAACAGCAAAATAACGGCATATCCGGACTGTCAATACTCTTCTCGTTATTATTATTGATTAAGGTAATTTAATAAAAAGTATTGAATCCCTAGAATTGATTTGTCTTCTTAAACAGAAAATTGAAGGACAGAGATATAAAAAAAGTTGATGCAACATGAAGTTTACACCAAGTGTTGTTATTGACGCACCTGGGTATTACGTGGATCATTTTAAAGGTGGGAAAAATGTAGATAAATGTGTCATCTTGAGAGATAAACAATTGGAGAGTGACTCCGAGTCTATGCCAGTTAGTTTAAAACATTTAGCAAGACCGACAAACGTTTTGGACCTTACAAACAATGAATTAAAAGAGTTACCTAATTTGAGAAATCGCACAGACATTCATACGTTATTGCTTGGAAGAAATGATATTAAATATATTAATGGGAAAAGATTACCAAGACATTTAAGAAATTTGGTGTTGGCAAATAATAACATATCATCAATTGCACAATTAAAGGGATTACATCATGCTCCAAAGACTTTGACAAATTTATCTTTACGTGGTAATCCGATTTGCCATTTGCAAAATTTCAGAATACATGTTATAAGATACATTCCAAAATTACAAATATTAGATTTCCAAAATGTGACGAAGGAAGAAAGGAGGCAGGCTAATTCAAAGATTGAAAGTCATAGAGACATTGCCGAGAATCAATTACAAAAAGTTCCTGCCCCTGAAAATAGAGAAAGAAAGGATAGAAACATTGAATTGATGAATTTTGTAATAGGGAAGATGTCTGAAGAGAGGAAGAAAGAGATAAAACAACAATTGGCTAATGCAAAATCGTTAGATGAAATCATGAAATTAGAAAAGTTATTATCTGGATCTTGATATTAATAAGGTATTTACTATTTAAAATATACATTTACCATGGTTACTAGTGGCGAGGATCCTATAACGAAGGATACGATAGCATTTCGATTCTGTTGTATTTTTGTTTTCCATATGTACAACAAAGTGGTGCTTAAGTTTACAAATAAGATGAGTTCGTAAGAAATATTTCTTAAGGATCATATACATGAAATTGCACCTATCTCTTATAATTCAAAGAAATAAAAGATAGCTTGCTTGTATTTGGTTCAGAAAAGTTAGAAAAATGCTGATCTAATACCAAGGTAAAATGAATTTGGAAGCACTGTATATGCATTATGTTTGTCCCTTTACATTTTTTCACATTATTTATTGTTATTCTCTATGTACATATACGTGTGTAGGAAAGTGTTAATGATTAGATACACGTCCTGTGAGAGAAATGGATATAAGTACTGTTTTATTGAGGAACTTTATGTTTCTTTTTAGACTGAAATAATTATATGGTATAATTTAAACCATAATATAAAGGTGTATTTTGATACTAAAGAGTTTAAAAATAACAGTAATGAAAGTACCGTGATGTAAATATTTTTAGATGAGGATAGTTTTAATCATATGGTACATGTTAGGATGATTTATACAGAAGCTTTAAAAAAATATAATTGGTAAGGTAACGATAAGTTACACACATTTGGGGAGTTAATCTTACACAAATCATTATATTTTTTATTCTAGGAGAGTATGTCTCTCGTGGTAGGTTTTCATCTATTACATTTGGTATCACCGTTCATATCGTTAATGACTGTGTAAACTCGTCATAACACAGATTCTCATTTAAGAGGAAGTTATTTCTTCTCTTGTGGCTCTTTAGGTTAAACCGTATCTTCAAATTATGTCCTTTTATATAGCTCATATATAGAGAAAGTAAACTAACTCAAACGAGCATGGGCCTCAGATGTTAATGAAATTGGTGGTCATGATTAACTAATGAAGTTATAGATTTATTGATTATTAATATAATTCTTCGGTCTCTTCTATAGAAAGTGTAAAAACAAATATATATGTATAAATAAAATAAAATTACTTAAAATGTTTATAGAAAAATTGTAGCATTTCTTTATCTTTTTGCCCCTGTTCCTTAAATAATTCTTCTTTGGAACAAACAATCCACTCTCTCGTATTTATCCACAAACATATATTTTATCGGGATTCAAATTGACAATGCCTATTGATTTATCTCCAATTACCGTCTGATTTGTGTGTGTGTATTTGTCCGACATTTCCAGCACTAACAATAAGCTTTTAAGATGTATAACTCGTTAATAAGTACCTTTGCTACCTTCTAAGAGTAGGATACTTTAGAGTATATTGTAGGTTTTGGTTTTAATCCTTATTGAGTTTTATTTCATGATACATATTTTCTTTTTCTTTTTCTTCATTTTTTTTGATTTTATGCTTTGGACGTTTTTTCGAATGTTTGTGAGGATGTATCAAATGTAATATACTAAATATACAAACACTTACAAAGTGTAAAAGTACTTGACCCTAAACTACTGATAAACTATACTTGTTTTTTGTGTTAGGAAGATTTATACAGAGACCCTAGAAAATATAAGTGGTAGGGTAACGATAAGTTACACATATTTGGGAGATAATCTCATAGACAGGATCAACGTTCAATATAGTCGGGGCTGTGTAAAATCATCGTAATACAGAATCTCATTTGAGAGGAAGTTATCCTTTTCTTGTGACTCTTTAGGTTTTACCATATTCTCACATTACGTTTTTTATATAGCTCATATATAGAGAAAGTAAGCTAATATTAAGCTTTCAAGGTATATAATACATTAATACATTTTTTTAATACTTTCTAAGTGTAATATACCTTACATTTTGTTATCTTATTTTTATTTGTTATTTTCTCTTTCTCAAAACCTAATATGTATAATACATATGGTAAGTAGTTCTGGTCTTATTTCAATAATCACAGATTACCTAAATAAATTTCTCTGTAATTTGACACCAATATTGGCTTGAACTTAAACAATACCGGGAGTCCAGTGTTTTGATTGTTTCAAGTCTTTCCTATCGACATACCGTATTTGCGGGGACTACTTATTTCAGAATGATATTCAGCTTACTTCTAAAAGTAGGCTGCTGGAGCTAGTACACTTATTTCAAAACTCTTCTAGTAAATACAATCACCATTTTAATAAACTACAAGATAAATTGGTCTTTATGAAATATCAACATAATATACATTCTTTATAAATGAAAAAATAAAAAAAAGAAATAAATAATTACATGAGACAAAATACCATAATAAATTAGTTATAATTATTTATTCTTTTACTTTTTTATCAGTTAATTCAATGTGTTCGTTTACTTCTTTAGTTTCTTCTTTAGTTTCTTTTTTATTTTCAACAACCGGTTTACCATCTTTATCAACAGCTGGAATACCTCTAGCTGTTAAAAATTCAAAAATGCTTCTTTGAACATTAGTTCCCTTTTTAGTTTCACTCTCTTCTCCATTAGCACCGGTGACTCTGCTAAAAGAATCAATATAGGTGTAGAATGCATTAAACACATTCTCATCGACTTCTTCTTTATAAATTTTGTCATAAATATGTTTCATTTTAAAGGCATCGATCTCATCTTGATGTTTGCTGAAATCAATTGGATCGTAACCGAATTGTTGTAAACGAGAATTATAACCATCATATACAGGAGCCTCCAATAATAACCCCAATGCTGGAGCCTTTGGAATATTGATTTTTTGTGGACCATAAGCTTGTGAAATACGTTCCACCGGAGTACCACAACGAGTAACCATAGTAGCCATTGAAATCATTTTACGGATTTGATGTAACATAAACGATTGACCATGAATCTTAATAGAGACCCATTCGGTCTTTGCATCACCGATAACAAATGGTTCAGAGACTTTAATTTGTTTCATGTATCTAATTGCGCTGGAATCCTTAAAATCTTTACCTTGTGTAAAATTGTGGAAATTGTGAGCATTAACGTATTGTTTCATAGCAGAACGGAATTTATCCAATTTTTCCTTTGATATACGGTATTGTCTACGTAAAGAGTTTTCCAATGATTTGTATTGTCTAACCTTTAAATAAATTTCACTTTCCCCGTCGAATTGATCCTTTGGAGGTGGCACGTAATTTTTGATTTGTTCTAAATCTTCTTTTGAAAATGTTTCATTACATTTTTCATCAAATTTTTGCCAAAATTCAACTGATTCCAAATCATCATCTAATACGCCAGGGTACTCTTTTTTACTTTCTTCTAAATCGTTGTATAAAATAGAATTTGGTTTTGGCCCAATCAATGAGTAAGTTGGTAACAAATATTCATACCAACGAGAACTACACATCTTTCTACAATCGAAGGCTTTATTGACTCTACTAATATCCCATACTCTAATACCTTCCGGTAAGTGTTGATTAATCTTTTCCTTGATATCTGGATCTTCAATAATTAACTTAACAGAGATCAGATTACCGCCTGCATGAACACCTTTATCGGTTCTAGCAGCTCTCATAAACCCGTTTTTCTTTAAATCCTTTGCATTATCTTCGGAGATCGCACCGGCCTCAGCAAAAGCTTTGAAAAGAGCTCCTTCAATGGTTGGATTTGGTGGGTTATATTGCATTCCACAATAACCTGTACCACAGTAACCAACCATGACAGCTACTTTACGTTTTGGTAATCTTTTAGGTTTTGGAATAGAGTTACCATTTTCATCCAACTGTGGAGGCCTAGCAACCCTTTGTTTTTTCGTTTCCGGTTCTTGACTATCATCTTTGCTACTATCATTACCTTGTTGGTTTTTATCTTCGTCAAAATCAGCCTTCCTTGCCTTTGTCAATTTACTGATGGCACCTCTTTTTAAAGCATTTTCATCTTGTTCATCATCATATGATGGCATTAGCGTTAAATTTTCAGAAGACATCTTCTGTAGAGAATGAATGTAGTTCTATCCCACCGTTATTCGTTTGGTGTACTTAAACCCAAAGAGCTTGTACTAACTACATTATCTGAACACAAGATATATGTACCAGTACAATACAAGACAAAAATGAGATGAGATGAGATGAGATGAGATATTTAAAAATGTTTATTTGTTTTTTCCTCGAAAAATTTTTCATGTCTCTTTTTTCCTCTTCCGCCGCTTCCTTTGGAATTCAGGAGAGAAAACACACACACAGACAGAGTAAAAGTGTCAGTTTCTTCTCTTTAATCTAGTGTTATTATAGAGAACCAGCCCTGTTAAAGGGTGACTGTAAGATCAAACGAATGTTTTAGGTTATGCATGCATATATGTATGTATGTATGTATGTTAATTTTGTGTTTTACTGAGAGCCGATTCTAACCTACTACATAAATGCTTGATTGTCGAGGGCAGTTTGTCAGGAATAAAGAACAGTAGCGGTTCCTCTTTGGCAACTAGTCAACAAAACGTCATCATATAAAATATACAAGCAGAGCATATTACCATTTTATCTGATTGCCTAGTTCACACAAAACTTCCTTTACTATGTACACTCATCTTTCCAACAATGTACGGCCTTCTCTGTCTGTAGCATTAATAATATTCAACTATTTGACATAAAAGTGGCGTATGTCAGATCACTGTCAACGAGGCGGTGGCTACTTTGAAATTTTTCTTTTTTCTTTTTTTTTCAAAATTTCGAGAATTAGCAAGTAGGCCTGAAAAGTTGGAAGAGGAAGAGAAGAGGTTTTGCGATGAGGTTGGAATATCGAAAAGGATACGATCTCTGGGTAATATATCAATGTATAGCTCTCTCCACTGCTTATTGCTTGACTCCTTTCTCTTCTTTTTTCTTTGTTTTTTAATGAAATTCGTAATAATATCACGTAGTATACTGGAAAATATTCGCATATAAGAACAAGAGCAAAAAGAGCAAAAGTACTATTAATAATGAGACAACTTACTGAGGATGAAACAAGAGTAGTCTTTGAAAAATTGGCAGGTTATATAGGAAGAAATATTTCAAATTTGGTAGACAACAAAGACAACCCACATGTTTTTAGATTACAAAAGGATAGAGTATATTATGTTCCGGAAAATGTAGCAAAATTGGCCACTAGTGTCGCAAGATCAAACTTAATGTCACTTGGGATCTGTTTAGGAAAATTTACAAAGACTGGTAAATTTAGATTGCATATAACTTCATTATCTATCCTAGCACAACATGCTAAATATAAAATTTGGATTAAACCAAATGGTGAAATGCCTTTTCTTTATGGTAATCATGTACTAAAAGCCCATATTGGTAAAATGTCTGACGATATCCCAGAACACGCTGGTGTTATAATCTTTTCTATGCGTGATATCCCACTAGGTTTTGGTGTATCTGCTAAGAGTACATCTGAGTCAAGAAATCTACAACCAACTGCAATCGTCGCGTTCAGACAGGCTGATATAGGTGAATATTTAAGAGATGAAGATACACTTTTCACTTGAAATTTCTCTCTCTCTCTGTCTACGTCTCACGCACGCTCTATACCTATATAAATATATACCTATTTCTATTTCTATATTACATTATATAATATTTCACTGTACTATATAAATACACACATCCATACATCCATATATATAAATAATATACATCAACACTTCTTAATAAAACAAACAAATGAAAAAACAAAGAAAAACGGATTGGTATATATATTATATATATATGATACAATGTGGATATCCAGGATATTTTCATAATCAAGAGAGATGATATTTTTCGTATACATACTCATTTTTTACCTTTACCTTTACCCTTTCCCTTACTTTTGACCTTCTTCTTTTTATTATTTGTGCCTTTCTTTGTAATATCGAACGTTTGTTCTGATTTTTTATTCATTGCACCACCTTGTGTTTGTTTAGATAATTGCTTTTTCTTGGGCCTGTACGTCGATCTATCCCTTAATGGTAACCATCTCTCGGGATCTGGTTTATTATTCAAATTAATTGAATCACCACGTTTAGCTAAGAATTTTTTAAGTTTCTGTGCCTTTCTTTTCTCTTTTTTAGTCTTTAATTTATGTTTAAGAATCTTATTTTGTTTATTTAAATTAGTCTTGTTCTTATTGATAATTGATTCAAAAGGCTTAATGTTCAATTGAACCAACCTTTCAACGTCAATGTCAGAAACTAAGGAAGCCGCTTTGTCTATATCGAACTGTTCTTCATTGATCACGGATTGTACCAAATTATCGTCCTCGTTATTATTCATCTTTTCAAAGAAAATTTTTTTGGCTTTATCAATCTGGTCTAAGTTCAAATATTGGAAACCAATGTATCTCCATAAATTATAATCTGTCAATTTGCAATTATTCATTAATTTATTTAACAATTGCTCCTTCATATAGTCCTTATCTGTGATATCATATAATTGGAAAATTATATAATAGATAAAGATAGATAGACGATTGTTTCTCAAAAATTTATCTTGTGATAAATAAATTTCACATAATCTAATTGCATTCTCGTATTGTTTTTCCTTGTATAACACTTGTATAGTTAAGATTAATAAACCAAAGACTAAAGAATTTGTGTAAAATTCATTTTTCTTTTCAAGACATTTATGGTACAATATTTTAGCTTGGGTTCGGAAGGGTTCATATATAATATCATCAACAATAGTGCCATACAACTTAGAAATATTCACATAATTGAATGAACTGTTATTTGGTTTACTAATTGATTTACTGTATAATTTCAACATTTGGTAGTTTCTTTTTAATAAAACGTTTTGTGGATATGTGAAATATTTAGAGACTAATGAATGAATTCTTTCGAAGTTTAATTCTCTAAGAATCAGATTGAAATTATCCTCATATTTAGATAAATCACGCAATGCCGTATAATTAATTTTTGCAATTAAGTATAATGGGTTATCTGTTGGAATTCTATTCATCAATGGTTTTAGAATCTCCTTGCATTTATTATTTTCACCTAGCAATTGATAAACGTATGACAGTTGTAATTGAATAGCGAAGATGTCGTTTTCATAATCTTCTTCAATCGCCAATTGCAAACTTTTTTCCAATAATTCAATTGCTTCTAAATATTGACCCCTTGCAGTTAATATCATAGAATCATTAAATAATAAATCATATGAGTCTTGATTGGATTTGGATATTAATGGAAGCTTTTCTTGTAGATGTGGATTGGATGTCAGTGGCACCCTTTCATTACAAGCCAATTCAATTGGATTATCCAAGCCTTCAGAGTCATTAGTCTTTATTAAACATCTATACAACTCATATGCTCTTGCATTTGTATTTGAATTTTTTAAAGCATACTGAGCGTATAGATGACTTAACCCTCTTTCTAATGAATCCTTATTAACATTATCTTTAACTCTTTCATATATCCCCAATTTTTCAAAATCTTCAAATCTATTAATTTTATAGTAAATGTAACCAATCTCCAGGATCATCTCATTTAAATCTATTTTATCATCTTTATATTTATTCAATTGGTTAAATGCCCTTTGATATTTATCTTGTTTAATCAAAGAGACCAACAAGTTTTTCAATACTTGAGTTTTGTTAGTGCAACCTCCATCTAACAACGCAATACAAGTATTTTCGACGTCAACGTGTTCATTTTGGCTCGAGTGGACATCTAATTGTTTCAAAAGCGAAGATAAAGTTGTGGGCGCCATTGTGTTTTTGTATCTTTATCTGCAGTCAGTGGCAGTTCTTCCTAAGTTGACAATTGATTCTCTAAATAGCCATAAAAAAAAGATACAAGAAGATTTTGGGATCTTACAGAGGAGTACATTTTATCTAACACTAACTAAAGTAATGTTTCCATGTTTTCTTCTTCTTCTACTTTTGTTTTTCCCTACCAAAAAAAAATTTTTGGTATATCATTTTTACGAAAAGAAAAGCCGAAAGGCTTAGAAACTGGGAGTATTCAATATTTCACTGCGGAATAAATTCCGTTTATGTACGGCCAAACAAAATACACAGAAACCGGAACAGGCGGAATAAAAAACCGCAGTGACACATGTGAACTGTCAGTGAGACTGCCATATGTATAAAAGACACAACATACAAGCATAAATACATACATGATAATAACGATCAATTGAGCAGTTGAGCAGTGGTAAACACCATATCACTTGTATGCTAGGTTCATTATACATATATATATTTAGTTGATTGTTTATATTGTAACAATGAATACAACAACATAAAATTAGCTGACAGCAAAGAGAACATATGTTTGTGTATTTTATAAAAATTAAATATTGTTAAATAGGTTGAGTTATCTGTCAATAACAAACCTATACGTATACATATAAACTAAATTTATGATTTTTTCTTTCTACATAAGATATGTAATATTATATTTCAACTAATAATCAATAAGAAAATCTATAACAGGTTCCAGTTTCATGCAGCTTAAAAACATATATATATATATATATAGTGATGAATATTATTATTTATAACAGTCTATTAATAGCCAGAAAAATAAAACCAAGAGAGGACAACAAATTATGGAAAAAAATAGTGGGATAGGCTAATACCAAAATCGTGTGCAAAAAAATGTAAACCCAAGCCATATCTCTGCGTGTTCTCTCTCTTTTTTCCTAACATATATACATATATTTTCATGAATAAGAAAATAGTATCAATATTGTCTAGAAGTACATTTAGTATGTGCTACCAAAATTCTTTATTTCTGTGAATCCATGGATGCCGTTTAATATCTTTTAAAGACAGCCTATTCCTTGGTTCAGTAGCTAATATGCGTTTAATTAAATTCTGTGCATCTATGGACATTGTTGTTGGAAAATTTAAATCAACCTTCATAATACGCTTATATGTCATCTCTTTTGTATTCTCCTCAAATGGTGGTGAACCTACAAGTAATTCATACATTAAGACACCCAATGCCCATATATCTACTGTGTGATCATATTCCTTCGATGTAATCAATTCAGGCGATAAATAATCAATAGTACCACACAGAGTCTTACGCCTAGTTCCATATGGATTTATAATACTCCAACCGAAATCTGTCAATTTCACTTGATTATTTGAACCAATTAAAATATTCTCAGGTTTTATATCTCTATGAATAATTCTTCTTTGATGTAAATATTCCAACGCATCTGCAATTTGATAAATGTATGACGATGCCATAATATCATTAAATGGACCATGTGTTTCTAATAGTTTATACAACTCACCGTATGGCATATATTCTATTAGCATGTAAACTCTTTTCTCATCATAAAAATATCCGTACAATTTGGCAATATTTGGATGGTTCAATGATGCTTGTATTTCTACTTCTCTAATAAATTGTCTTTCCAATCTATAATGGATAATATCAACTTTCTTCATCGCTTTTAGAGCACAAATAAATCCACTCTGTATGTGTTTAACACAATACACGTTACCAAACTTCCCCTTTCCCAATTTAAGACCAATTTCAAAATCCTGTTTACTCAACGGTTTAATTTTCAATGTAGGCGATTTTGTATAATTTGTATTTGCACTTACACTTGTACTAATAGCAATAGTAGTATTTGGTTTTTTAATATTAGAATTCTCGGTAACATTATCATATTGATTTGATTTTAGTGGGGAATTATCTCTTGTTGACACTTTATAAGAATTATATGTAACATCTTTTCTAATAGGAGATAAAGAATTAGACGGTGACGATGAGGAAACAATACCATTTTTTTTAGGTGACGCTGATAATTTAGAATATCTTCTTGATCTTAAAGTATTCTTCAGAGTTCTTCTTTTAGATGGACTAATTTTAGAATTTGACGTTGAAATGATTGAAAGTACTGTTTTATGTTGATCTAATGTTTCCTTTTTATTCAACTGATAACTTGACATCGTTCTATTAGTAAAGGACATATTATTCCCATAGAAGAAATCTTACAAAACAGCAAAGCACAGCCAACCACAATCTATTATTATAAGTATAAACTTGTCAATTGTCTGAACCTACCTCGGTAACCCTAGCTTGCCTTCTCCTCCTACCACTTTTCATAATTGCATATTTCATTATATCTTCATTACTGTAACAAATCTCTCTATATAATAAATGTAGATTTCAAGAAGATCGTAATTTTCCAAACTAAAAACTAAAAAAAAAAAGATGAAAGATGAAGATACAAACAAATTAAAAAGCGATGTACCTTGAGAGACACTCAAATGTGATTAAAAAAACCTGCTGAACTGACGTAGTGTAAGGCAATAATTTTAAATATAAATAATTTAATAGCCCTTGTTTCTTACAATATACATTTTTACCCTTTTGATGATAAATAAATTCAAGGATTTGCAGCAAAGAAAAGTAGACTATTAAGATGGAAGAATTATTGAAATGGGGTCAAGAAAATGGCATTCAGTTACCTAAAGGGATTGAATTTATCAAAGACGAAAAGAAAGGGTTTACTTGCATATGTTCCAACTTACAGGATTTGCAGACACCTAGGTTAATTGCTCCATTGGATGCATTACTCACCGGTGACCTAGCAGAGAAGGTGTTTGGAACTAAAAATAATGGATTATTGAAATTTTTGCTGGCTAAATTAAAGTATGATAGTAATCCTACAATGATTGACAATGGTTCCCTTGATTTAAAGAAAAAATTTGCACCATATATTAATGTTTTGCCTGCAGTACTAAACTCGCCATTGGTATGGAATCCTCGGGAGATTAATCTTTTGAAAAATACAAATTTAGGTAATTCTATTAAAGAGAGATTATATACAATCTTTGAGCAATGGTATACTCTAACTGAAAATAACAGCTTTTTACAATCTTTTAAATTGAGCATCGAAAATGATTTAAAGTTGTTTAATCAATGGAACGAATTATCCATGCAACAGATCTACGATCAAATCATTTTAAAGACAGTTAATTCTGCTCCTGCCCATTGGTGTTCTTTTGCAGCATATTTATGGTCTCATCTTATTTTCACATCAAGAGCATTTCCTGAATATATTATTAACCCTAAAAATTGTGAAAAATCGTCAATCATGCTATTACCTATTATCGACTTATTGAATCATGACTATACTTCAAGAGTTGAATGGTCCACAAACGACGACCATTCGTTTATTTTAACTTTGTTAAATGATACTATAGAACAAGGAGATGAACTGTTCAATAATTATGGCCCAAAAGGTAACGAAGAATTACTTAACGGATATGGGTTTGTGTTAGAAGACAACGTATGTGATTCAGTGACTTTAAAGATTAAATTGTCGTTACCTATAATTGAAGATATTTTACAAAATGAACCATCAATCTCTTTACCAACTATTGATGATTATACAACATATGCCTTCGATGTTAATCAAAAGAATAGCCTGTCAAATGATAAAGCTCGAATAGCAGAAAATTATAAAGATGGGGTAACATATCTCTTAAATGCAAGCAATGATGCATCACTAACATCCTTATTACAAGTATTCACTTTTTTAGCCAAGCACGATTCAGAGACTGTATCTCTATCAATTAGAGCAAGATTAGATGGATTGCAAGGGTTGAGGAACGCCCTCCAAAATAAATTGGACAAGTTAAAACACAAAATTCCCGACAATGAATATTTACAATACGATATTAACGAATATAGAAGGTATTGTTCAAAAGTGTATAGAGACTCTCAGATAAAAATACTGAAGCGTTCCATAAATGTATTGAAAAACTGGGAAAAACAATGGTTTAAAGAATTCAAGTCTCAATTACTGACCATGGATAACATATTGAAGTACGATACGAATTTCATCGAAACTGAATTACCGTCTTGTTTCACTGACAGTACTAGTGGCGACGTCTCTTTTGACTCCACATTTGATCTTTTGGTTCTATGGATTGCTATCAAGATACAAAACAATTCATTTATTGAAAAATACAAATATGTTCAATTGGACCTGGAGTCATACATTGCAAGACATTCGAGCGATGAAAAGAAGTTTACGATCCATGAAGATACCATTTCCTTCTACAGCACATATTTCCCAGAAAAGGACGATCGAAATAAAATCAAAATTGAAAGTATTCATGTTGCTCTTAATTATATTGCAGACAACACTTTTACAAGATCAAGTAAATCTCAAGAGACTATCCTTGTCATTTCCAATGAATAAGAGATGTCCAAGACGAATCGGCTATAACATATCACAAATATATTCATGGATTAGCCATTATGGGAAAAGGAACCAAATCAAAAAAAAAAAACACTTAAAAAGGAAAAGACAATATAGTACGTCCTACCCATCACTTTAGTAATGCACTTTATCCTCATTGGATCCTTCCCCTCGCGTCTCGAGCGTCTCAACCACACGAAAAGAGAAAGAGATATAATAATAAAAAAAAGAAACGACCAAAAGCGATGCCCCGTTGTGAAATGAAAAAAAAAAATTAAAAGTTTTTTTTATTCTTTTTCTATTAGTCAGTACTGCGCTCGAGGTCTACTTACTCAGAAAATACTCACTAGCCGTAACAACATATATCACACAACGTTGTCTACTCGATAACCCTGGATAGTGTTTGTGTTGGTTAAAGATAATTTCATTCATTATACTTAAGCGTTTGACGACACATAGGAGTCTTCCTGTACGTGCATCTATATATTTTTGACAAGGCCAAGATAATTAATTTAATCAATCAATCGAAACACAATGGCCTTCAGCAGTCAAACCACTGTTGCAGTGATAGGTTTTGTTGGTATCTATTTGTATTTTGGTGGTAGATTTTCTATTGCCTTGGTATTACTCTTAGGCTACGGGATTCTTTACACTGAAAATAATAAACTTGAAAATGCTGAAAATAAGATAAAATCTGCACAAAAACCACTAAAGACGGAGAAAAAGAAACATGTGTGTGCGTGTGGTGGAAATGGTGGTGGATGTGGTGGTAAATCCAAATCTGATACTAAGAAGAAAGGTTGTTGCGGCGGAAAAGGTGGTTGTGGAGGTCATAAACATGGCCACAACCACACACATAGCGAAGAAGAAGGTCGTTCCCAGCCCCATAGTGATGATCGTGCACGCTCTGGGAGGAACAATAAAAATTATTCTAAGGTCGACCACAAGCAACATGATTTAAAGGATGTAGATGAATTGGCCATTGATTTCACAGGTGCTTTCAATACAGCAGAGAATTCTCAAAAAGCATTAAAAAAATTACCAAAGATAGTACCAAAAAGAATACCAAAACGTTTCAATGCAGAGAAGAAGAAATTCTTACAAACAGAGAAATCAGATGGATTAATTAAAAGTGCACTGACTGTTTCTAATGAAAAATTATTGAAATCAGATATTTACATTTTTTATAGTTCTTTACAAGGTGCTACGGAAAAGGCTGCCCAAATTGTTGAAAATGAATTAAAACAAGTTACAGAATTAGAAAAAACACCAATTCTAATGAATTTAGATGAATTAGATAATATTGATGATTATTTTGTTGATGTTCCAACTAAAAACTCTTTATATGTGATAGTTTTACCATCCTATGATGTGGATTGCCCATTAGATTATTTCTTACAAACTTTAGAGGAGAATTTCTATGATCAAAGATTGGATGCCTATCCATTACGTAAATTAGTTGGTTACACAGTACTAGGGCTAGGTGATTCCGAATCATGGCCAGAAAAGTTCTGTTATCAAGCCAAGAAGGTAGATCAATTGGTGGCCAAATTAGGTGGCAGAAGAGTTTTCCCTGTTGGTAAAATATGTATGAAGACAAGTGGTAATGAAGAAATTAAAAGTTGGGCGAAATTATTCGGTGAACTGTTAAAAGAAGATGAACCGATATTATACGAATATGACGAGACAGTTTCAGATGCATATGATGAGTCGTATGATGGAGATTCAAATAATAATGAAAATGGCGATGAACAATTAGCCGATGTGGAAGATCTTGCAGGTTCCGAATCAAATAAAAATCCAAAGAATCAATATGAGATCAAACAAATGGTTGCAAAGAATAGTCCGACCTATAAAAATTTGACAAAGCAAGGTTATAAGATTATTGGTTCTCATTCCGGTGTCAAGATTTGTAGATGGACCAAGAATGAGTTAAGAGGTAGAGGCTCTTGTTATAAGAAATCTCTTTTCAACATTTCATCGAGCAGATGTATGGAATTGACGCCTTCCTTAGCATGTTCTTCCAAATGTGTCTTTTGTTGGAGACATGGTACTAATCCAGTATCCAAGAATTGGAGATGGGAAATAGACGAACCAGAAGACATATTAGAGGGTGCATTAAATGCACATTACTCTATGATTAAACAGATGAGAGGGGTTCCTGGGGTTATGGCTGATAGATTTGCTAATGCTTTCAAAGTTGCACACTGTGCTTTGTCCCTTGTCGGTGAACCAATTCTTTATCCACATATTAACAAATTCATTGAGCTATTGCATGAAAAAGAAATTTCTTCGTTTCTTGTTTGTAATGCGCAACACCCGGAGGCATTAAGAAACATCGGTAAAGTAACTCAATTATATGTATCTATTGATGCGTCTACGAAGCAAGAATTAAAAAAAGTGGATAGACCATTGTACAAAGATTTTTGGGAAAGAATGATTGAATGTTTAGATATTATCAAGACTGTTCAATCTCATCAAAGGACCGTTTTCAGATTAACTTTAGTGAAAGGTTTTAATATGGGTGATATCAGTTCATACGCAGATTTAGTGGAACGTGGATTACCATGTTTCATTGAAGTGAAGGGTGCCACATTCAGTGGTGCATCAAAGAATGATGTTAACAGTTTGACAATGCAAAATATCCCATACAATGAAGAATGTAAAAATTTTGTGGAAGATTTTGTAACAGAATTACAGAGGCGTGGGTTACAGTATGAAATAGCTGCAGAACACGCACATTCTAATTGTATTTTGATTGCTAACACTAGATTTAAGATTAATGGTGAATGGTACACGCACATTGCATTTGATAAATTCTTTGAGTTGCTGAAGAAAGGCGATGATTTCACATATATGGATTATTTAGAAAAGACTCCTGAATGGGCATTGTATGGTAACGGTGGGTTCGCACCTGGCAATGAAAGAGTCATTAGAAAGGAAGAAAAATTGAAAAAGAGATTACTGAAGGAGCAACAAGATTCTATTACAAGTCAAGAAATTAACTAGTTATATAATTATAGTAGTATATGTCTATTTGACACTACTTAGGTTAAACGTATTTATATCAACAATATATTGTGTTTTTTTATATTTAATTAAAACAACTAAGATTATATATATATATATATATATATATATGAATAAGAGGAATATGTGAGTTTCATAACAGTTCAATCATAACATCATTAGAAGAAATGAATCAATTTTAAGAGCTCAAACATTAAGTAAGAAAAGGATATACCGAATATTTCCTTATATATCCACTTCGAGAATAATAAAGCAGAAACAATATTGTATATTTGAACATAAGTATAAAATCTAATCCCCTCCCATGAATTCCATACAGGAGTAAAATATTTTCTTAATAATGGTTTATTTGTGTCATCTTTGCCTGTTTGTCTCTGCAAAGAGTCATGAGCCTTATAAGTTTCAATAATATATTTTCTTGTAGTTATTATATTATCTGTCACAGCACCGTATACCGGTAGACCAACAATATACTTGAAATCTATTTGATTGTTAATAGTCCATAAAAACAATTTAATGTCCTTTTTAATTAAAATCGGAACCAAAACATCTCTAAAGTGTCGGGTCCAAGTTGAAATATAGTGAACGCTAATCCCGTAAAGTTTATAATGTGGATTATTTAATTTACTCGAGTAGTCGATAAATTGCTTGACGATATCGAACGACATAGTGATGACAATGGTTTTGAAATCTTTAAAAACACCAGTTTGAACACCGAATTCAAACCAATCAAGGAGCCAAACCCCCCAAATCAGTTTTGATCTCCAGAAATTTAAATCATTTTTGACATCTAGAAGTTCAGAATAAATCCGCAAAAGAATCAATTTGTCATTGGTGAATTTAATATCGAGCATCAGTTGGCAATTTGGATGGTGTAAAGACCAGACCAAAATATCTTCTAAAGTCAGCATTCTTTGTGAGGGATCAAATTTATTTTGCAAAGTTCTAAGTTGATCCCATGTGGATTCTGATATCAATAAATCTTTATCCCATGTTCTGCCTGTATTAGAATCGTGATTTATAACGATGACGCCGTCAAGCGTCATTTGCAGATCAGTTTCAATGATATCTACACCAGCTTCATAAGCTCTATTAAATGCTACCAAAGTGTTTTCTGGATACAAACCTCTAAAAGCTCTGTGACCAACCATCTGTATAGATGGAATATCTATTGCCTCATTCATATTTTTTTTTTTTCGGTACTTGTTTTTTGTTGTTTTTATTTCCTAATTACTGTTAGTGCTCTGCTGCAATCTGTTACTACGCACATAGGACTCCACTACACTTAACCAAGAAAGTTTTAACGTCACTAAACACAGTCACTGAAATTTGAATAAACTAGAGGTACTTGAATCCAATTGCAGCACTCACAACATAGATACGTTATATATTAATTTATTTAATCCTTTTCATTTATCGTTTAATGCCATGATTTCCCATCCCAATCATTTTTCGTTTCTTTCGTTTCTTTTTTTTTTTCTTTCTTTTTTTCCTTCTTTTTGAGTGTCCTGGTATTATAAAAGAGGGAGAGAGAGAGAGAGGGTTATATTTAAGACAACCTTTAACTTAATGCCCCTTTTACCGTCTGCGTTTGAGTTCCAAGACATTTATCTCTGTCTCTCCCTTTGTCTCTCTCTCTCTCTCTCTCTCTCTCTTGCCACGTGTGCAGAAGACAACGTCTGCTCTTACAGATCCATCATCTCTAGTCGTATCGCATTCCAAATACTGTACAAACCCCTTTGCTTCCCCTCCTCCTTTAGTATTATTATTATTATTATTATTATTATTACTATTCTTTTTTTTTTTCTTTTTTTTTTCTCCAACAACTCCGTTTCCCCTTGACTGGAAAAAGTTCCGCAGAAAGGTATGCGGACTAATTGGAAAAATATTCGTGCAACCCTACCTGGCCACCCCGTGCCGCTTGCGAAAAAAGAAAATTAGCAACGTAAAACCCTAAGTGTCCGGTTTTGTTCAATTGCTCTATATACACCCATACCCCCCTCAGCACCACTCGTCTTTGAAACAACAACAGTACCGGAAAAGGAAAATACTGGTCACAGAAAAAGAAAACAAAAAAAAATTTTTTTTTTCTTTTCTCTCCCCATCAAAAAATCACGAAGAACGAACAGACACAAACAAATACAGAACTAAAGACAAGGAAGAAGGAAAAAGAAAAAAGAAAAAAAAACATTTGAGAGAGAGACTTCAGTCGTGTTTCGTGGTTGGTGTTGACCATATCTACTACTTTTTTAATAACATTTTAAGACAGAAAGAGTCGATCAAACCATATTCCTCGATAGTTTTTTTACCTTTGTTTTTTTTATTATTTAACTGTTAGTCAAGTAAACCTTTCAAAAAAAAAACTTGCTTGTTCATATTACATATACTAAGACCTTCTGAACTGCGCCTGCATAACTACTTCCTTCTCGATTTATCGTTGGAATATATTTAAAAGATTGGACAAACAAACAAGCAACCAAGAAGTATACACAGTTACAATATATATTTATATTTTGATTCCAAAGAATCTTAGCAAGAAACTTACGAAAAAATGGATTTAAGAGTGGGTAGAAAGTTTAGAATCGGTAGAAAAATTGGTAGTGGATCGTTTGGTGATATTTATCACGGTACAAATTTGATCAGTGGTGAAGAAGTAGCTATAAAATTAGAGTCCATTCGGTCTCGCCACCCACAATTGGAATACGAGTCTCGTGTCTACAGGTATTTAAGTGGTGGTATCGGTATTCCATTTATTCGATGGTTTGGTCGTGAAGGTGAGTACAATGCAATGGTTATTGACTTGCTAGGCCCCTCTTTAGAAGATTTATTCAACTATTGTCACAGAAAATTCTCTTTAAAGACCGTCATAATGTTGGCTTTACAAATGATTTTCAGAATCCAATACATTCATGGGAGATCTTTTATTCACAGGGATATTAAACCGGATAATTTCTTAATGGGAACGGGACGTCGTGGTAGTACGGTTCACTTGATTGATTTTGGTTTGTCGAAAAAATATAGAGATTTTAATACACACCGTCATATCCCGTATCGTGAAAATAAGTCCTTGACTGGTACTGCTAGATATGCGTCTGTTAATACACATCTGGGTATTGAACAATGTAGAAGAGACGATTTAGAATCATTGGGTTATATCTTTGTCTATTTCTGTAAAGGTTCTTTGCCATGGCAAGGTTTAAAGGCAACGACAAAGAAACAAAAATATGATCGAATCTTGGAGAAAAAACTGAGTGTTAACGTTGACACTCTATGTCAAGGTTTACCCGTTGAATTTAAAGATTATTTGAATTACTGTAAGAATTTGAAATTCGATGAAAGACCAGATTATTTATACCTTGCACGACTTTTCAAAGATCTTTCAATAAAATTAGAATATCATAATGATCATTTATTTGATTGGACCATGTTACGTTACACTAAGGCCATGGTAGAGAAACAACGTGAAATATTAAATAATAACAACAACAACAATAATAATAATAATAATAATAACGGTAGTACTAACCAAAACATTAACCTAATTACAAACAACAACAATAACAATACTAGCCCAGATCCAAATAACCAAAACAACAATAATACTAACAACAAAACCGCACAAGAAGACAAGAATGAAGCATTTGAAAAGATAAAATTATTAACTATGAAAAAATTTGCATCACATTTCCATTACTACAAAGTAGATTGTAAATACAATCCAACTCCAGAAGAAATCAAACAGCAAACCATCGACAATAATAATTTAATTTCTTCATTACCGCAAGAATTATTAAATGCTGTTGATAAAGGAATGGATCAATTAAAACAACAGCAGCAGCAGCAACAGCAGCAGCAGCAACAACAATTAAATGACCAGCTGGACAGTCAAAACCCACAGCAACAACAACACCAAGAAACATTGTTGGAACAACAAAGAAGAGATCCAACAAGACAGTATATTCCTACTGTTCAGCAACAATTAAATAGACCTGTTGGTTCTACTCAATATCCTCCTCAAATTCCGGTCCCAGGACAAGGACAGTCCCGCATGTCACAGCAACAACAACAGCAGCAGCCTCCACAACAAAATAACACTGGTTATAATAATAGTAATAATAATAATAATAATAATAATCTTTGGCTATAGAAACTAAAGTTTTAATTTATTTTAAAACAAAAAAAAAAAAAAAAAACAGGAGGGAAAAAAACAAAAATAAAAAAAAAACTGTGTGATTGATAGTATTAGCAGAGGATATAGCTATATTTTAATATTTTTCAATCACTAATTTTTATTTTTATTTCTATTTTTATTAAAATTCAAATAGCAAAATATAGATTAATTTACATTTTACATAACACTATATATCACTTACATAGAGTAGAAATTAAAAGAGATATCGTCATAGTTAATGATATTAATATGAACGAATAACAGAGGCTATCGCTTATAAGTATTGTCGTTATTATTATTATTATTGTGTCTTTACTTGTATTACTAATAAACAACAATCACGTCTTACGTAATCTATGTGCGGAATTAGAATCCGCCAGACACCTCATTTTCCGCAGCCCGGAACGCTCAGGCGACTAGTTTGCTTACGTGATCCAGGGGTAAATATTGATCTCGTTTTCATGTGCCCCCGGCATCTTCCGGCCTCGCTTTTTGTCTCAAATTTGTATTCATTACTATGGTGACTATTTTGTTATCTCAAGATTGAATAGGGAGAAAATATCCTTTTATGGGGGGGGGGAACGGAAGAGGGGGAGGGCCCAGAAATTAAATATGGATAGTCGGACTTTACAAGGGTGAGAGAGTTAAGGAAGGGAACTTTGTCGCAATATGCTTCTACACATACACCAAATCATTAAATAAATATCATTACAACCCATATATAGACTCTACGGATATATATTTGTTCACATACATCGGTAAGAGGGAATAAAAAAATACTTTTTTTATTTTTTTTTTATTAGTTGATTTATGCATTCATTTCTATCCGGTAGTGTCTTTGTGGCCTAAATTTGTCTATATTCAATTGTATAATATTAATTCACATCAATTTGACCTAGTTTCAGCTATTTTATTGCAGATAATAAATTAAAGTTCCCAATTATATCCATCTACAATCAGCCTACCAACTTACAAAAGACATCTAAATAAATACATAAATAAAATGGACCAGACTGTTAGTGAAACAACTACTATTTCCAGCAACATTGCTGCTGATATCACCCATGGTAGTGCAAATAATAATAATAATAATAATAATAATAATAATAATAATAATAATAATAATAATAATAATAATAATAATAATAATAATAATAATAATAATAATAATAATAATAATAATAATAATAATAATAATAATAATAATAATAATGGTGAAAATATTGTTAAAAAATCTTTACTACCACAAAGATCTACTGTTTCAAAAGGTAAATATTCTTTAAATGATTTCCAAATCATGAGAACTTTGGGGACAGGTTCGTTTGGTAGAGTTCATTTGGTCAGATCAGTTCATAATGGTAGATATTATGCTATTAAAGTATTGAAAAAGGAACAAGTGGTCAGAATGAAACAAATTGAACATACCAATGATGAGAGACGTATGTTGAAGCTAGTAGAACATCCATTTCTAATTAGAATGTGGGGGACATTTCAAGATTCGAGAAATTTATTCATGGTTATGGATTATATTGAGGGTGGTGAGTTATTTTTTTTATTAAGGAAATCACAAAGATTCCCTAATCCTGTGGCTAAATTCTATGCTGCTGAAGTTACTCTAGCATTGGAATATTTACATTTCCATAATATTATATATAGAGATTTAAAACCGGAAAACATTTTATTAGATCGTTATGGCCATATTAAGATAACAGATTTTGGATTTGCAAAAGAAGTGGAATCTGTGACATGGACTCTATGTGGTACGCCTGATTACATTGCCCCCGAAGTAATTGCCACAAAACCTTATAATAAATCAGTCGATTGGTGGTCTTTAGGGATACTGATCTTTGAAATGTTAGCAGGTTATACACCTTTTTATGATACAACCCCAATGAAAACATATGAAAAAATTCTGTTGGGCAAAGTGGTATATCCGCCATTTTTTCATCCTGATGTTGTAGATTTATTGAGTAAATTAATTACAAGTGATTTGACAAGAAGAATAGGTAATTTACAAAGTGGTTCACAGGATATCAAATCACACCCATGGTTCAGTGAAGTCATTTGGGAAAAACTATTGAATAAAGATATTGAGACTCCATACGAACCTCCAATCATTGCTGGTGTTGGTGACACTTCATTATTTGATCAATACCCTGAAGAAAGATTTGATTATGGTATTCAAACAGAAGATCCATATGCCCAATACTTCACCGAATTTTAAAATTTATCAGTAAAGTGAAAGAAAGGGGGAGGGATTATAACAAAAACACAAAACGATTGGAGTCTAAAGAATGCCTAGGATTTGCAGGTATATATCTCATCTTTATCTCTATTAAGATAGCATTTTTCTTCTTCTTCTTTCTCATATTTTAATCTATATAAATGTATATATATATACTTATTATGTATAAATATAGCAAAGATTATGATGTAACTTCGAAGATCAAACGAATACATTAACTTGAATTCAAGTTGAGAATTAAAAATCAATATAAAAAAAGCAATATTTTTCTTTCTTTCTGCATATATATACAGAGTTATGATGGCAATGGTTTAATATGTATGCTTCTACAGAAAAAATACCAATAATTATATAACAACCATTTATACATACGGGTATAAAAATGTTATTATTAATAATCACAATAAAAAAACTAATAAAGGTATATCAAACTAATCTTCGCCTTTCATTCTTTCTTCTTTTCACTAACATATTCTAAGGCAGTTAATCTTTCTGCTAAAGTTGGATGACTATAATGATATGCAGAATATAATCTATCAACGCTCATTGTAGATAGATTTTTAATCTGTAAAGTAATCAAAGCACGAGATAGATCCTTGCTGAATCCAAGTTTCTTGGCGTAACCATCGGCTTGATATTCTTGTTTTCTTTGTAACAAAGACATACCAAATTGAAGAACACATTCTAATGGAGTCAATAAATCATTAAATAAAATGAAACCGATTAAAATAGGGAAACCTCCTGTGAAAACCACAGAGTTATTATTTAATAATACTGTAGAAGCAACATCTTTATTCTTCACAAAGAAACCAAATGCATTGTATAGAGATTCGTTACGGTAGACACTAGTAAACAATTTGAAAATTGCTATCATATGAATTTGCGAAATGACTAGCATATTTAAGATATGGTTCATTTGCCAATGGCCAATTTCATGAGCTAAAACTGCAGTAATCTCTTTAATTGAACTTTGATTAACTAATGTATCAAATAAAACTATTCTTTTAGAAGTGAATGGTAGCCCAGTGAAATAAGCATTGGAATGCGAAGATCTTTTGGATCCATCAATCACAAAGATCTTATCTAGAGGGAACCCACAATCTTTAGCTAAATTTTCAATGGAAACTTTCAAATCACCATCCTCCAATGGAGTGAATTTGTTGAATAAGGGCATAATAAATACTGGGATAAAAACCATTGCCAAAATTTGAACTACAAGGACAAATAGGCATATGTACCAAAGGAAATTAGTCTCAAAGTAGTCAAAAATCTTTAGGAAGAGGTAAAGGATTGGACCCCCAATAATGTAACCTAACAAAGTACCTTTAATCATATCAATGATCCATAATTTAATGGTCAATTTATTGAAGCCGAATTTTTCTTCCAAGACAAAGTGACTGTAGTAAGAGACCGGTAAACTTAATACAGTTGATATATTACTTAAAGTAAATAAAAACATTAAACTTTGAGCCACAACAGAGACAGCTTGATATTTGACAGGGAAAATGGTCTTTGAAAGATATTGACCAACGTTCCATAATTTCGGTAAGACATCATACTTAACAAAGATTAAATTTTGAACAAGGGATATTAAATCTGAGACAACAGAAAACTTAATTTTTGCCCTTGAATATTCTTCTGATTTCTCAAATGTCTCTTTATCAATTTCACCTTCTAAAACTGAAGGTAACTGCTTCTTAGATAAAACTCTATATTGACGGTAGGATAAATAGGTTTCAAACACAAACTGACCAATTGAGATTCCAGCAATTATTTTTTTCCATGGGAAGTCTGGATGTTGAATAGTTTCAGAAATACAATCCAGGAAAGTCATTTTGCCAACGTCAATATTAGCTTTAATCACTTTTAATAGGTATTTTTTTTCTCAACTAATAACAGCAGTTGTGGTTTTGTTCAATGGCCAAATGAAGTATTTTAAACTTGTAAGTTCCCAAGCAACACATGTAACTTTGAGACAAAAATACCTGCGTACTTTTATTTATTTAGTAAGAGACATGTGTTGCAAGTAAATATTGCCACTTCATATTAATGTTACTACAATCTTTCTTTTTCTTTGCATTACGAGAAAATACTCGGGTTTTCGTATAAAAGGATACTTTGCAAGTGTTTTTTTTTTTTGGACGGGTTCTAACAAGTTTGTTTATGGTACACCCCAACACCACATAGTAACTGTGTACTTTGTCGTTAAGAGTGAAGTGCACGAACAAGAAACTAACAACAACTTGGAAGGGTTAAGTGTTAGTGGGGAATGTACAGGTAGTTCCCGCAAGAAAATAAACTGATATCTTGACATCAGATATAATGTTATAGGGTAGACTGTATAGCAACATTTATTTAGTCGAGTTACAGTCAAGAATTATAACTGAACGAATGAATGAAATTTCACTATGAATTTTTCAAAACTATGAGTCAGTTTTATGATCCATTTGAGGAATACACCTATTATACTGAGACCACACACTCTAATGAGGCTTTTATACAGCTTCAACATGAAGAAATTTATAAAAGAAACAATCCAGAAAAGTTGCCTGAATTAAAACCTTTAGCAACAGGGATGGGAGCTAGAGGAGTAATAAGAAAACGTGAATCATATGATGATGAATCTGATAGCATAATGAATGCGGTTAAAAAGAGGCAGAACTAATATATATACATATGCATATATATATGTGTGTGTGTGATAAATATTAGGCAGTTTTTAAACATAAAATCATATACATATTTGTACATGCATGTATTATTATTAACTTTAATTTTTGATAGAAAGGATTCTTTATACCATTAACAATGAAAACTTGTTGCTAATTTATCAACTGAAATATATATATATATATATATACTATATTATTTATTAATGATATACTATAATTTTTTTCAAAAATATTTACAACCTTTTAAATAAATGAAATATGACATGTGTTCGTATGTATGTAACAATTGATCCACAAGACCTGAAATATTGTTGGTATATTCCATCAATGGAAACGTATTGCTGGTCGTACCATAATATTTCAAATCTTCCAACTCATGTGGTAAAGATATTTTTTTAATAAATATTTCTAATCCAGCTGCTTTATAAAATGGAGGAACTAATGGGATATAATCGTTTTTATGAACGACTCTAAAATAACCTCTTTTCAAATTAACTTTCCCTGTTTTAATAATACTTTCATGAATCGTTTCAGTAGCAAATAATTCATTGACCCAATTTTTCAAATTAGAATTAAATATTTTAGGCGAAGCATACGTTAAGACAAGTGGATGATAACCCATTAACCGTAGTTCAATTCCAACTATGCTTGCTAATGCGGCACCTAAAGAATGACCTGTAATCACAATCTTAAAATTGGGATATCTTTTCAGTATAAATTCAATTTTATCCAAAAAGTCCCTGCCCAAGCTTTTCGTAAATTTGGATACACCTTTATGAAGTTGGCAATTTTGACAGGGTGATAATTTTTTACTTTTGACTAGTTTCCAGTATTCCTTTTTAGATAGTGGGAAGTATTCAGTCGGTTGAACTGTAAAATCACTGAACCAATCTTCACTTGTAGTTGAACTTCTAAAGACAACAATAATGGTTTTGTTCGCATAATCTACCATAACGTACCCTGTTCCTAACTCACTTTTGTTTGCTTCTAAAACAGCAACGATAATGGTGCTCCCTATACTAGGATTTATTGTATAGTTATGGCAAAATTCAATATGGTTAGGACATCCTCCATTTTTCAAAATAAATCCTGGATTTAACCCATGCTGAGTAATACAACTAGAAAGGGCAGATGATTTCACAAAATATATTAATTGTTGATACACACTCTGTGTGAAATTAACAGTGTAACCCTCGTTGAATTGTTGAAAAGTCTGGGAAAGGTCTACGACATTTTTGCCCTGCACAAGTGTTTGAATTAAAAATAAAAGCATTGCTATAATTACATGAAATGTCTTCTTTGCATACATTGGAATGGTTGTTAAACTGTATATCCTTATCTATTATTGTGTGAGGATTTTTACAATATCTCTATACATATATAAATACATATATATATTATAATATTATAACGGCAGAAATTTTTTGAAATATTTTTTGTGACATTTAAGATTTGCTGTCATTTCCTTCTTGTATTTGTTTTTTTCATTTTCATAACTTTTTATCATTAGGGTCATTAAAAGTGATACAATTAATTCAGACATAAATAAATTCAAATGATATTATAAATTCAAGATATATACTCTATATCTAATTCAATACTTCTAAACATACATTAACAAATGTAGCAATCCCCCATAATCCACACATAAATATACCAACTAATCTAAGTTCTTTTTCTGAAAATCTGTTCCAAAGTTTAAGGCCACTAATCAGGTTTAACAATAACAAATTTTGAATTAAAATAATAATACAACATACAACAAATTGATAATTAATTCCTGTATTCATAGAGATGTCACTTGGTGATTCTTGGAATTCGATATATCTTAAAAACCACCAACTTGTATTTCCCGATTGTAACCAAAACATGGTAATTAAACCACTAAGACCTATTCCGATCATCGAATTCAACATTACACCGCCTAGACACGATTGGAAAGAAATCACGAAAAATTTAGTTGCTACCATTTCGATATGATCTTTGTTGGGTACTTTTAAGTATAGCTTGCACATTGCTATATTAGTTAATAGATCACTCAAGGAGTTCCCCCATGCAAATATAGTTAATCCTAGAATGGACTTAGATATCCCTGTTAATACTTGGTATAATTCCATTAATTCAATTAAAGTATTGGCTATCAAAGATATAAAGAGAATTGAATTCAAGATACCTATTGATAAAAATATAATATTTAATACAGTTTGCAATTTTTCTAAATTCCTTCTTTCTTTGTTCTTTGCTTTGATTTCTTCTACTGAAGTACTTGTTTTTAATAACGAAAATTGATTATGTAAATAAAGTTTTCTGTGAAAATGAGCCAAAAGGGTAACTAATCCTAAAATTATTAGAATGGTTACAGTCCATAGGGCAACATGTACTTTCTGCCATGAACATAAACACACAATTAATGTCATTGTCATTAGTGGTGATATTAGAGATTGGGCCCATAATGTGATTGATTTAATAACAGGTAAAGAGTAATATGTAGTATATTCATCGAATTCTAATAAATCGATCAAACGAGGACAAGATAATTGTAATATTAACACAAATGGGGTAGTTAATAATGATAAAGTTGCATCTATTTTGGATTTTTGTTTAAAATTTAATAAATGCGGAGTCAGGATTTGACACAATAGATTTCGATATTTTTGATTCCTTTTCAAATAGTTGTGCAATGAAATAGATTCCACATATGATAATTCATTTAATTGAGATTCTTCAGATTCTGCCAGGTTTGTATCGTCATGATATGGTTTAAAAGTCATTGGCGCAGAATGCAAATAATTTCTTGGGGAATTATGATCTGAAATGTTGTCAAAATCGGTATTTAGAGGACTCCCAGAATAATATATTGGTTCAGATAGGGCTCTTTGACGATCGTGTGGTAACAAAAAATCATTACGTGTATCCAACATTATTGAACTCGATCTAGTAAAATTTGTCATTTCGTGTTCAGAATTAGCTACATTTGCCGATGATAAAGATGAGTTCTCTAAAATGTTTAATAAATTATTGAACTCCATTGCGGAGATCAGACTTTTTTTTATTCCAGTCCTGAAATCTACATTATCATATTCACTGTCAAAATAAGAACTGATATTTTCTAAATCAGGTGTTCTTGCTTGTAAATAAAATTCATTATCAATGACATTTTCATTGAACCCCATGTGTTCTGCACTGTTATAGTCATTGTCATTAGATAAGTTCAAAGTATCATTACTGTCAAATGGATCCCCAACAATGTTACTATCGCTGACAATGTCGTTATCAGTATGTCTTGGTTTAGAAAAATGGTGTGAAAACTTGGAATAAATATAGAAGGAATATATAAACAACATAAACAAACAATTCATGATTGTAATTTTATTTTGTAGTATAATATATGTCATCAACAACATTGCAATTAAAACCATTATCAAATCTTTAAAGATACTATATTTTTGTGCAGGAGCTATTTGCAAATGGGTAGAAGACATAATTATTATTATAGTTCCTTGTACAATACAAAGTATAATTCCACATGCACCTAACACTTCACCTATCGATAGGGATATAACAGTTAAATTATCTTTTGTTGCAGAGGTCCAGCTTAAAAAATTCGAGAACAGATCTGGGGAAGAATTACACCACGAAAGCAATACAGCCGTGATAATTCCAGAAGATGCGTTGGGGGAGACTTTAATGATATTTGATGAGGTTGATCCAGCCGAATGTCTCGGGGAAGATTTTTGTTTTAACTCTACGATGTTTGTCACATTGGGACACAAATAATCTGATGCACATATACCCAGAAGTACAAAAGAGAGGATGATATGTACTAAACTGGAGACAATGAATTGAACTGACCATGATGGATTAGCGTATAGTAACACCGGGTGTGTTAATTTTAACACCCATTCCATCCTTATTCAATCATAAACTTCGTAACAAAACAAAGAAAACTTGTAAGCACAAAAGAAAAATAAAAAAAAAAAAAACTATGAAATGTAGTAATAAGAAAATATTATATATAAAATATCTAATGGACAACTGTTTATCTATTTGTTTGTTTGGTTTTTTATAGTTGATTGGGTTATTGTATATATTTTTGGAGTAACAATGATATATATAACTTTAGTGATTCTTAATTTTGACAAAATTGAAATCATCAAAAACTTCCAAAATAAAATGAGGACAAATCGAAAAGTGAAAATGTCATATATAGACAATAAAAAATATTGCAATAGATGGAATAGACGTATAGACATATATATGTATGTATATATAGATAAGTATTTAGGTTTATAAAATACATGAAATATTTAGACGTATAAATAATGGATAGTGGATAAATATACTATGTGTCTATTTCATTGGTATTGAAATTTTTCCACTGGGTAAGATGGACCAACTTCTTGGATAGATAACGAAGCCAGCCATTGGCCCATGTCGACAGCGACATCAAGACTCTTGCCTTGAACTAAACCAGCAATAAACCCAGCAGCAAATGCATCACCAGCACCATTAGTATCGACAATCTTTGATTGATCCAATGGTTTAACAGAATACTTCTTGGCTTCATCTTTGGTGACGACCACAGTTGGTTCTAAGCCATGGGTGAAAATGACTGTCTTTGTTGGATCCACCTCGATTATGGTTTTAGCGATAGCTTCTAGATCAGTTTTGTCACAAGTTAGACCGAAAGCTTCGGCATAAGCAGCAGCTTCGGTTTCATTGGCAATGATATGAGTAGCATATGGGAGAACTTGGGTCAAAGCGGTTTTAAAGAATTGTGGGATGAATGGAGCAGAGAAATTCAAGACAAAAGGTTTACCATTCTCCTTGGCATGTTTACCCAATTTGATGATAGCTTCTGGGGAGACGGTTAAATGGAACCCACCTATGTAGAACAGTTTAGAGTTGGTGACGGCGTCCCAATGTTTATCGACATGTTCAGGTTTGAAGTGGTTAGCAGCACCTAAGTCTGTGACCAAGGATCTATCGTGACCATTAATTAGGGCTGCACATTTACCTGTACCAATTTCAGGGACGATTTGATAAAGGGATTTAACACCAGCTTTTTCATTTTCGTTTAATAATTTTTCTGAGAATTTATCTTTACCTACACAGCCGAAATAAGCCACTTTACCTGGACCTAAGATATAAGCAGCACCTCTTGCGGAGTTTTGGCCAGCACCACCGGCTATATATTTGACATCTGGGAAGTTGGCCAATTCGTCGAAGATTTCCATTCTTGGATCAGTTGTGGCATCCTCGATAAGGATAGCGTCATTGGATTTCAAGTCATATTTATTTAAATATTCAGGTTGGACAGTAGCCTGGACGTCTAGCAATGGGTTACAAAGGACTAGTAATTCCGGTGAAGAGGACATGGCAAGTGAGCAGTGGATGGAGGTCGAGCAGTCGTTGGGTCGTCTATATTTATGCACTTTTTGATGTTTTTTCAAGAACTATCCAACATAAAAGGAGAACATGGGTAAGAACAACTTATCAGCAATAGTGATTCAAGGCAAACAGACACGAGCGTGGACAAGCCCAGTATTGCGTGCAGGAAGTACAAGAACAACGGCAGCACTTGCGACTGTCTTGAAACAAGTCTCTATTTCTATTCATTCTAAACAAGTTTATTTTTGCTGTTTCTTTTTGCTCATCTTTCTTTCCAAATCCTCAGTTTCTCCAGATTTTTGTCTCCGTCATCGAGAAACGAAAAGGAAAAAAAAAAAAAAAAAAGAAAGAAAGAAAAAAGAAACGACATGCAAAGTTTTTGCCCAACGGTGCGATCTCCAACACCCATACACCACAACGGTGGTTCCTCTGTGTTTCCTCGAAGAAGCCGCTGCTTCTTTCCGCCGGTTTCCCGCCGGTTTCCCGCCTGTTCCACCCCCCTCCCGTAAAAAAAAAAAATAAATAAATAAATAAACAAAAAAGATCGTTTGTCCCAGAAACTGCGGTGGTGTTGGTTTTGTTCAAGATCTCTCACGTGTTTCGCTCTCTTCTCGGTACTTTGACTCCAAAGTAAGCGCACTATTTAAAAAAAATAAATAAATAAAAAAAAAAAAGATGTGGTTCCTCTGTCCTGAAGGAGTGGTCAATGTGGGTTTAGAGTAGGTAAGTAGTGAGCTGTGGTCTACAAGGTCTACCGATCTTCATAGACGCATTATCTCATGCCGGATATTTTTTTTTTCCTTTAATTTGTTTGTTTGTTTGTTCTTGATTTAGAGTATGCGTTTCGGTTTGGGCTTGGACTTGTCACTTCTCTTCCTTTGGAAAGTTATAATTCTCACGTGTTTTTCAGTACCTCTATCTTCGTATTATTTCTCTCTCCCTCTCTCTCTCTTTTTTTATTTCCCCCCCCCCCCCCGACGTCCCAAATCTTGATGCGATCTCAACAAGATTACATCTTTCTAAAAGACATCAAGCCAAGTAAACCAAAAACGAAAAAGAAAAAAAAAATCATAACAATATTTTCTTTTTCTTTTCTTTGTTTTGCTTCTTGTGGCATTGTTGAATGCAATATATACTAATAATATATTCGAGGATAACATTTTTAGTTATCTTAAAATGTATATGTATGTATGCATACATATATATATATATATACTTACTTGTTTATTTTTGATTACCTTGAATTATAATGAAGTGATACTACCATTTATGACTACTTTTTGAATGTATTGAACGGAAAGGTCGAATCAATTCCATAAGACCAACCATCTCTTCATTCATTCATTCATTCATCCATCCATCCATCCATCCATCCATCATGACAATTATCAATAATAATGCTACCATACCCGGATCAATAGAACTCATTCAAACAGTTGATCCATTGTTGAAATATTCATGGTTTCCTAAATCCCAGAACTATTACTTTCTACATTTACATGAAATCGTCTGCTCTTTCATCTTCTATCATGTCGTATCCAGATATTTTGCACCATTGGTAAACAAGATTATCTTTGGTGATCGATACACTAAGATAACTGATCGAAAATTGAAGATTGATTTTGATATCCATACAGTCTCCATGGTACAGGCATTTATATCATTGTATATCCTCTGGCCAGTATTGACATTGCCACTGGCATCCTATAACATCGCCACGTATCAAAACGACTACTGCTCAATGGTAACCTCGCTATCCGCAGGCTACTTCATTTGGGATCTGGTGGTATGCTTGAAATATTTCAGCATCTATGGCTTCCAATACTTGATCCACGCCGTTTTCGCTCTATCTGCTTCCCTGATCCCATTGTTACCCGTGTGTCAAGTCTGGGTTCCCAAATTCTTACTGTATGAAGCTAGTACACCATTCGTTAACGTCAATTGGTTTATAATGCAAATGTTGGCACCATCCGAGAAGTCTAATTTGAAACCTGCCAAAGTACCAGCTTGGTTAAACTTGATCAACGGGGTCCTGTTAATGGTTGTTTTCTTCGTTGTCAGAATCTTATGGGGCAACTTGGCACAGTTCATATACTTCTATCAGATGTACAAGTATAGAGCAGATATGACTACGTTGAAGGCACGTTTATCCGTATTTTTAGCGTCAGTGACACTCGTATTGAACAGTTTAAATGTGTTTTGGTTCTCTAAAATGGTTAAGATTGCTAAAAAATTAGCAAACCCACCTAATAATGGTAAAAATAAGAAAAGAGAGTGAAAACAAAAAAAAAAAAAAAAAAAAAAAAAAAAAAAAAAAAAAAAAAAAAAAAAAAAAAAAAAAAAAAAAAAAAAAAAAAAAAGAAATAAAATTAAAATAAAAAACATAAACAGTATCAAATACAGAAGAATTACAAGCTTTAAGGAAATATATTAACGATACTACAGATATATCTTTGTATATATGTATCCATAGATACCGATATGTACTACTACCTTTTTTTTTTTATGACTATACGATATTATTATGTAAATTTCTTTTTTTTTTTTCTTCGTTCTTGAAAATGTATGGATTGATAGATATATATGCATCTATTTCTGTTGAAGAATGGCACTCGTTACTGTAGAGACGGTCCCAATTTCATACATAAAAATATTCCTACAGGATAGTAAATTTCATAGAGGAGGTCCTTGAGTGAGTCCTTCCCCCTCCCCATTTTGATTATTTTCTGCTTTCGCTTTTTTATTTTTGTTTTTTTGGTTTCTCACTGCGAGAAATTGGAGATGAAAAATTAGAAAAACTTAATAAAAAATAAAAATAAAAAAATTGTAAGAAAACAAAAGCTATCAAGTTAGCAAGGATTGGATGTAAAAGAAGGAGAATTTTAGTACAAATGCATATATAATATCAATAACTGAGTTTTATCAATCCAGGGAACAAGTCTCCCAAAAGATTCTCATAAAGCGCCAAAGAAGAAACATCATCATATCCATTTTGCCCTTGTGTTCAAAGAAATATTACTGACATATTGATAATGTTTAGATTAGCCACCATAACAAAAACTCGTCCCATCTTCCCCATAACGAAAAATGCATTCCCCTTTTCCTCAACTACCACTTTAATTTCAAATAGATTTCAAACTACTGCAGCAACAACAACAACTACTACTACTACTACTACTGCAGCAGCAGATCAATCTGAACCCCTATCTAATGAAGATATAAATGAGTGGTTACAAACTATTCGTAAGGCACGTTTAAACCTAAGGCAAAACGGCTTAGATAAAAGTTTATTATTAGGGGAAACTATCGACATAAACGGCAAAGAAGAATTTACTCCAACAGAAGAACAGATCAAAGAATATGAAGCATTAAAAGACGTACCATTACCGCCACGTAAGGATCCGGTCTTAGAACATGTAACCAACATGATTATGCGTCATGGGAAGAAACAAGTCGCCGAAAGAATCATGTCTAGAGCTTTACATCTCGTATATTGTCAAACAAGAAAGGATCCGGTGGAACTTTTGAAGAAATCCTTGGATGAAATGGCGCCATTAATGGTTGTTAAGACTTTCAGTACAAAAGTGGCTAAATCCGCTGTTATCCCCGTACCATTGAATCAAAGGCAAAGAAATAGAATCGCATGGAAATGGATTGTGGAAGGTGCTAACAAACGTGCTTCCAGTGATTTTGCGGTAAGATTAGGAGAAGAATTGGTTGCTGTATCTAAAGGTATTGGGTCTGGGTTTGACAAGAGAGACCAAATTCATAAGATGGCTATTGCACATAGAGCTTACATCAAATTGAAGTAATACTATCCATAAATGAACTAATGCAAGACGATTATAAGTATATCACATTTCACCCTTTGTTGATTTTTTACCTTTTGTTGTTGTTGTTGTTGTATCTTTTTTTTTCTTTCCTCCTACAGTGCTACCTTTATATATACGCATAAGTATGAATTTAATTATCTGTGGATATATGGAAATGGTTGAACTGTACAACTTGTATATACCTATTTACATTTATAATAAAATATCCTAACCCATAAATATTCAAAAAACCAAGATATTCAAAATTGATACAATTACGAACATTATTCGTTACATTTTTTAATGGTCAGTTGGTTATACAAAACCTCTAATATTTATTGTAGAAATCCTATGAGTTTAAATGGGCACAACCATATATAACAAACATTACTTTGTATATGTTTATACAATGTAGATAACGATGCAGATATTCTGTGACGTAAAGTTTTTTAAGTGTGTTTCTTGAGATCCAAGCTATTATTACATGACCGAATGGGGAAATAGCAAAAACATCCAAAATTGCGACTTTTTGTATTTTGTGTTTTGCGTTTTGTGTTTTTTTTTTTCTTTTCTCCTGTTTTTATTTCTATCTCTTTGCCGTTTTGGGTAATCCGTGCGATGAGCTTCTCGATGGATTGATAGTGGATTTGGTTGACAGTGGAATACGTTTTTATTGGCATTGGTATTGGTACCAATTGATAAGATGTGATATGAGAGAGATACCAATTTGTTATCGGTACGGCTTGTTTTTTTCTTCTTTGAAAATTGCTTGTATATATCTCTTGAATACTGTTGCTTTCCCTCCTCTATCTTTTACGTATCTGTTTGTTTGTTTTCCTCTATGTTGCTATATTATATAAAATGTTCTTATTTCTTTGTGGTAACTAAACTTAGTTTATAACACAATCACATACAGAAAGAAGAAAATAGCATATCGATCCATGGTTGAGGTTCAATTAAAAATCCCTTTATCAAAGGAAGAGTATGAAATTTATAGACGTTATTTTAAAGCATTGGATCCAGATCGCACAAAAGTAGTCACTGCAGAAGTTGCAAAACCTTTCTTAGAACAAACTGGGTTTTCTGGTAGACACCTTGGACAACTTTGGTCTCTTGTAGACTTGGATGGAAAAGGTTTTGTTACATTCAAAGAGTTCTGTGCTTTAATTAGATGTATATCTCATTTGTCAGTGGCTCCCTCTTTGCCAATAACATCTTCTCTGTTTGATTCCCCTGCTACTAAAATTTTCCAATTTAATTTACCAAATAATAATAATAATAGTCAGAGACATAGGAGAAGTAGTAATGTCAAATCAGTACCATTACCTTTAATCTCTAACAGTGATGTAACTAGATTTTCTCAATTATTTGATAGAACTACAGGTGAGCAGCAATTGTTGCCTAGTGGGAAAGCAAAAGCTATCTTTATGAAAGCCAACTTACCCACTGATGTGTTAAGTGATATTTGGTTTTTATGTGATAGAAAACAAAACGGGTTTTTAAATAAATATGAGTTTATAATGGCCATGCATTTAATCGGGTTAAGATTATCTCAAAACCCATTAATGGATCCTGTTCCCAAAAAAATATCTAAAAAATTGTGGGCATCCACTGGTTTGCCGATGTCTATTTCCACTACACAATCCCCGCATTCAACTACTCTTTCTTCTTCTTCTTCTTCTCCTTCTTTAAATTCTTCATCAGCAGTACCTAATTCTCTTTCTAGGTCCTCTTCCCATAGATCTCTCACATCTACATCTAAACGTTCCTCACGTCACTGCTCTCCAACTTTATCGAATAACGGTAGTCAAAGAACAGAATCCCCGGTGATTACAAGAACAATCAGTGGATCCTCAATATCATCACGTAATTCAAATAATAATGTGTTCCTATCGCCATTCACTCCATTGGTCAACTTAACCGAAAGTTCATGGGAGATCCAATCTAATCAATACAAAAGTTACCAAGACACTTTTATTAATTTAGATAGAAATAAAACAAAGGAATTGGGTCCACATATTTTGGTTCCGTTTTTCATGAAATCTGGTTTGACTAGAGACACTTTAGCCAATGTCTGGGATTTGGTTGATATGAATAAGACTGGTACTTTAAATATGAAAGAATTTATCATTGCCATGTTTTTGATTCAAAGAGTTAGAGTGACGAGAACAAATCTACCTTATAAACTTCCACAAGAATTGTTGGAGTCTATAGAAAAATTAGATAGGAAATATGAAGAGACTGCAACTATTGATATGGAGAAAGAGACCACTCCAGGTCTTGGAATTACTTTATCTAAGACTCAAGCAAACTCTAGTACCGAGAAGAAGGTAAAAGAAACTGGAAAAGAACAATTGGCTGAAACAAAAATGGTGAAGGAGGTTGAAATTAAGAAACAAAATATTTCAAAACTAAATGATCAAATCGAGGAGGCTAATAAACAATTGGAAAAGATTAATATCACTAAACAGGAATGCGAGGCACAGTTACGTGAATTACAAGAGATTGAAGATTCTTTAATTATTAAATTGAATGGTATAAATAATTCCATACAACAGAGCACTACAAGAATGGCAAAAATGGAACAATCCATAGCTACAACAAAAAAGAATTCAGAACAATTGAAAAGACAATTAGCCGTTGCTGAAGGTAATTACCACTCAATGGAAGCAAAATTGACAACATTAGATGAAGAGATTAAGGATTGTGATGAACAAAACGAAAGGGTAAAAAAGGAAATTTATAATATGAAATCAATGACTACATTATTACAACCAAAGTTAAAAGATAAAGAAGAAAAAATTAAACAAAAAATAGAACTATTAGACCGTTCCAATAGAGATTTTGAAACAGAAGAAATAACACTACAAAGCCTACGAAAGGAATTGGAGAATTTAAACAATATTTTCAAAGAGTATGAAGAAAAGGTGACTAATAACTAATAGCCAATATGATCCACTGATAAAAAAAGTTTGATAAAATTTTTGTGTAAATAATAGAGAGCTGCAAGAAATTAGATTAAATATTAAGGTGTCTCTCTCATTAATAGTTATTGAGTTAGAGTTTGACTTTAGATTATCCAAAGGGATAGTTTAACAATACAACCATTATGGAATATGGTATATATACCATGGTTGATAATTTTTTTATAGAGTTTTTTTTATATGTAAAATATAGATGTATGCATTATTATAAAATCAGGATACCCTTTGTCACAATACAAAGATTAGACGTTTCTAGATTTCATAGAGTCTTGGTGCAATCTTCTACTTTGCAATAGATTCCTAGTATATCATACTTATCATCCATTAAGGTAAATTGGGTGATATGGGTCTTCTTTTAACCTTTTTTTTCATCAAATGTGGTCTCTCGAACCAGTTTCTTTCTTATTTGTCATTCCGTTTTCTAATTTGGAAATTTAATGTCCTTTGCTTTTCATTATCCATATTATAACAATAAGTTATACTATTATGCTAACTTTGGTATTCTCTTTGCTGAATTAGCATATCATGTAAACTTTCTGTCAGTTCTTTATCAGGAGCATCTAGTATCTTTTGGCCAAAAAATTGTGAATAAATGTCATTTATTCCTTGAATATCTTTTTTAATGTCAGTTTCCAACTGCATTATTTCCTGTAGAAGTCCCTCATTAATATTCTTAACCTTTTTTAACCTTTCATCTAACTTTTCGATAACATCCTGTCTCTCAGTATACAGATTACAGTCTAGTAATTCATTAGGAGTTAATTCACTTATTGGTATATCCATAATGTTACTATCTTCCTCTTTTTCTTCACTGTTTATTTTTTGCTCTAACCTAATATTGGCTTCTGATAATAGTTCATCTAATTCATCTAATTTCTCTTTCACTTGACGATCCGCTAACAATTCTTCAAATTCTTTATGACTTAAACCTGTCCAAAATTGAACAACCTGTTTTTGGCAATTCATTAAATGGGTAATACCATCCTTTGTTTTAGAATATGTGGGGAAACAGGAACTAAACTTCTCCCAGTCCTGAAATTTTACCAATGATTGTTTTAATGCCCTATCAAACACTTGATGTAATCTCAAAAACCGTATCTTTTGTACATTCGTTGTTTCTTGAACCATGGCTAAATTATTATCTATATCTATTTATATATTAATATGTGGATTAGTATTTAGCAATTACCTTTCCTTGATTTCCAGCCTAATTTTGTACAAACAACTCTTGTTTTTGCTTATTCTTCTTTTTATCAAACGGTTGCTTTCTTCCTTTATTCTTGTTTGATTATTCGCTCTTTCACATGTGATACTTTTGGAAAAGAAAAATAAATAAAAAAGAAAAAAATTTAAATATTGAAATGACTTACAAGATAATCATCAAATGGAAAACTCTTGCAAAAAAAGTACAAATCAAATGTTTCAAGGTATCTGTGTGGTCACTTTCTGAATCTGACACTGTAATAAAAAAAGATCACTAGTAATCTTTTTAGAACTGTTAAATATTAGGATAAAAGAAATAAAAACTAAAAAAAAAAAAAATAAAAGTAAAAAATAAAAAAGATCTTAGGACAATCTGCAGTCATTGTAATAGTAATAAATTCCAAAATTATCTTTAGCTGAATAAATATCATATATCAATATAATATCCATTGTGTTCTATAAAGTATATATGAATTCCTCAAGAAGAATTACCGGTTTATTGAATCATCAAAGACTTTTACAATTGTACCAATTCCATCCTAAACTAAAAAACATTTGGTACTTAGTTGCAGCTGCCACATTAAGTGTTGCAAATTACCCTCAGGAAATACCCAAAGTGTACCATTATGCTATGCAACTAGCTGCCAAGGATGCTGACAAGTATTATGTTACACTAGCACACAAGACTATGGAAATATTGAATTACTATGATCCAGTACAAAGGAGACAGGCTATTGAAAAAGAATATGAATTCCCAACAACACAACAAACTATGGTTACCAAAAAATTAAGAGAAGCTTTACTAAAGACAGGACCTCTAGCTGGGTTACCCAGAGCTATTAATGGATTACATACCTTAAAAGAATATACCCCTACAAAGCTACTCTCTAAATCTACTCAGATAGATGCATGGGAAGCAGCTGTAAGGGATGAAATACCGTGTCCTGATACATTAAGAAAAAAGATAGAGAATAAAGATGACCAAGTAAATATTGTCCATAGAGGTCTTCAACAATGGAATAGTATTTATAACAAAGTGTCTAATAGAGTAGTGAATAATTTACACACTTCATATCCTGATTTATGGTATTATACATTAGTTCATTGTTATGGACCCTTATTTTCTTATGATAAAATTCTTTCTTTACCAGAAACTAGTATGGTTGTCATTGCATCTTTGGTTCCACAAGATGTTAATCCTCAACTAAAGGGTCATTTAAGAGGTGCACTTAACGTTGGGTGTGACTATGAAAGTGTTGAAGCCGTTAGAACCTTGGCAATTTTAGTATCTGAATGGTGTGGAATTAAATGGACAGATGGTGTTGTTAAATTAAAACCCAAAAAATTATTTATTAATACTAGATAATATATGAGAAGTAAATTTGCGTTCCCTAATATCGTAGTGGTTGTTCTTGGCATGGAATTTGTTTAGGCATTACCATATTTTAATTGAGTAGTCTCACATATTTCCAATTATATATCTAGATATATTATATACTTTATATTCGACAATTTCTCAGCATTATTTTATTAATTTATACTTTAAAGAAAAAAATTAGGTATACTCTTCTGCTCTATAAAATAATTATTTTCGGCCTAATATGTTAAAAGATGTTAGTAAATCCTTTGTCTGATTTAAAAGATTATAATTGGTATTAGCAGTATCTTTTTCATCTTGTAAAAGGTTTCTTGAAGACTCTTTATTCGATTTCCATTTCTTAAAGGTATCATCTGGAACAATATTCATTTCGTTATCTTTTCTTCCATACAACTGCCACCACCATCTAACATTGTTCAAGTCAGGTTGAATCCAATCCTCTAAATCGTCAGAATCATAATTAATACTTCCATCTCTTGTTGATGTTACAGGAATATAAGAGGTATTTAAGAAGTCTTCTCTTTTTGATTTGAAATAATCCCACACACTTCTTGTTCGATTTTTTGCATCATATTTTTCCATCTCTTGTTGACAATCAAATAAAAATGTTCCATATTGGCAAGAATATAAATGGTAAACTAATCTTCTTAAGAACCTTTCGTTGAATTCGAAACTTGTCCGATTTTGATTTAGTAATTGGTAAACACAATCTAGGAATTGTTGAAATATTGGAGATGTGAACTTAAGTGTTCTCTTCTGAGGAGTCTTTTGAAAGCCTGTGGCCCAGTGATTAGGAAAGTTATCTAGAATCCTTGATACTTTCCCATCTGGAGATGAAACGGCATGGAAATTGTTAGAAACATTGTTGTCAAAACTACCATTCATATAATTTTTATTTTCATTTATATCTGGACTTTTGAAAATTGAACTGAAGTTTTCAGTGTAATAACTGGTTTTTTCTTTTCCGAACAAAAGATCTGTCGTATGGTTTGTGATACTACTTTTGAAATCTACTGTATTGTCATGAAACACTTCTGTAGAACTTAAATGACCAGACCTTTCCATGAATTTATGCCCGAATGAGATCCAATCCTTTTCTATCAAAACCATAAACCCCTCAAAGGTTCTAAAATACGGATCTAGACATAATTGTATCAGAGAACATACTTGTGGTGTTCTGTCCCATCCATCAGAACAGTGTATTAAAAGACTTTCACCATTAAAAATCATAGCCTTCGAAAGTTTCTCAACATTTGATAATATTAATTTAACTGATTTCATCCAATGATGTGCTCTTTTGTGAATCATAGACGGTGATAAATCATTATTAACATCAGTATCAGTTAAAAAGGATTCTGTGAAAGTGGACATCGTATCTGACATCACGTGAATATTATCTATCCCTAAAAATATTCTTTCACAGTTATAATTGTCCTTAGACTCAGTACCACCACCGAGAGCTGTCTGTGCAATAGCATTGGCCATTGGTCTTGCATCCACAATAATACCGTGCTTTTTCAAAATTGGTTTATGTTTAAGTCGTTCGGAATCATCCTTAGAGCACCAAAACAGTGTTTTGACCAATGTTTCATCTTGTAATGATCTTTGTTTGGTTATACCAGGTAATGGTTGACTGCATCGGCTAATTGAACTATTTGTCTTTTTATAGAAATAACATAAGGTCGGGATTCTATTCTTTGATCGATATTTACTTGCATGGCTCAATATGACATCAGACACCATTTTGGGGACCACAACTTTGTTAGGATAAGTTGGACAAAATTTATAGTCTTGGTTTATATTAGAGATTCTCCAAGGACAAGAATCATAACCAAATAGGATCCCTTGTCTTTTAAATTCTGATTCAGGGTCATATATCTCCCAGCTATTAGATTTTATCTCTTTATCATTTGGTTGATATATGAATGCATACAAGTTTGTCACATTTGGTAAGACAGTCAACTTTATTAAAGTATCGAAAACATCATTTGCATCATTCTGCTTGACAAAATCTAGAGAAAAAACTGTATAATCTTTCCCAATGATTTTGATATTTGACATTAACCAAATATCTATACTTGAATACCATTTCAACGTTTTTAAAAGTGGGGTATTTGTGGATGTTTTATTACTATTACAGTTATTGTTTTTATCTGTTGTTCTTGATGAGGACGATGTCGGTATTTTGTCGTTGTATTTAGATAACAAAGCACTTCCCCTATTTTTAAAGACCGCACTAATCATGGGGTATGGAAACCAAAATTCATTTGATATTAAGTCAGAGGTGAAGATTAAATGGTGCGTTGTTAAATGGAGTACCCCTTTTAGAGGATTGCCCTTTCTATGTAAGATGACATTATCAACTTTGGCAATCTTAACATACTCCATGACGAAATCAGAAGTAATAAAAATTTTGTTTGAAGAGAGGAAAAATTAAAACAGCTATATGACAGGCATGGAGTATGATGGACCTGTATGGGTTCTAAGTTGGTGCCTCTATAACAATCTGTTTATTTCATCTGTAATCCCAATTCTCTAGTGTACCCTCCATTTTCATTTTCTTTTTTTTTTCTATTTTAAAAATGATTATATAAAAAACATATCTCATCTCATCGCAAAAAACGATAATATTGCAAGAATGTGTTTAATATTTACTGTCATTAAAAGAAGAACATAGAGTGCTTTTAAAAAAACTGTAACATATATATATATATTAGTTAACACAAAACGGTAGTTTTTTTTATATTATTTAGTTAGTCTAATTAGCTTACTATAGTAACAGTTTGTAATTCTAATATATACATTACTTCTTTATACTTTTGGTCATCCCTTTGAGCTCTCAAATATTTCCGGCCAGCAGTACTTTTATATATAAATGACACAGAATCTTGCATATAAGATATTGTGCGGGAATCATATGTCTGACTATAATAGACTTTTTAATAGAATTGATAAAATTAGACATAAGAAAAGCAATTCCTGTGGAGCTTCTAAAATTTCCAAATATAATATTTAAGGATTCAGCTAGAGTAATGTTTGCATTTTTTACAGCCGAAAGTGACAATATGGTGATTATTTCTTATGTCTGATGAAACTAGGCACGGAACTTTTGAAGATTCAGATATATGATATATTTCATCCTTATTTAAAAAGAGCGATAGGAATTGTTGGAACTAAAGGTTCTAGAATGAAATAGAATGAAGCAGTAAGATTTTAACCAATAAGCATGAATCTTACAGCAAAAACATCTCTATAGTAGAATTATCACCAATAAGATGTTTTACCCCTTGATATTTAAATAGGATATCCAGGTTTCCCAATAGGTATACTAACAGGTATCCCTAAAATACATACAGTGGTCAATTATAACAAATGATGATGCTCAATACTCATTTCCAAACATATATAAGGAACATGAAGTAATCTACAATCGATAATATTTTCCTCACTATTTTTTATAACTACGTATTTTACATTACTTTATGGTAACACATTTATATAACTTCTATATAAACGAAGAACTTTACTTCTATTACATGTACTAATAATTTTAATAATATATAAAATATAAATTGAGAATGTTTAATACTTATCCATTACCTACAGGCGCTCATTTTCAACAGGAATTACTGTTAATATTGTGTTTTTGGATCAGTAATTAGGTCTGTTCTGTTAGGAAGATTTATACAGAAAGCCTAGAAAAATATAATTGGTAGGGTAACGATAAGTTACACGCATTTGGGAGATAATCTCATACGACAGGATCAACGTTCAATATAGTCAGGGGCTGTGTAAAATCGACGTAACCCCGAATCTCATTTAAGAGGAAGTTATTCTTTTCTTGTGGCTCTTTAGGTTTTACCATATCTTCACATTACGTTCTTTTATATAGCTCATATATAGAG
>JAJLYH010000052.1:32807-74920 GCA_030571675.1 Arxiozyma telluris | reverse complement strand
GGTAAAGCATGAATTGGGAATATTGCTGCAGAAGACCAAATAATGTCAGAGCAGATCTGTTTTTGTGATCCTCTGAAAGAAAAGTGTTCGCCGTAAATAAGTGCTCCGGCCTTAAATAAATCATATGGTTTGCATTGAATGTCAAAATTCCTACCGTCCACTAGATGTGTTTGGGTAGGTTGTAAATCAGAGACATCAATTTGACCTATATAAATAAACCCAATAGCCTTTTGCCATTCTTCAGAGACTAAAAAATATTTCTCATTGTCGATGGAAGACAGACAACGATCACTGTCATTTACGGCATAAACTGCACGACCAATTGAGGCACTATGCCCTGCAAGTCTTTCTACGGCATCTAATAAAGTGTTGTCCTGGGAATTTCTAATCACTAATCTTTGAAGAGCAATGATACCATGTCTCATTTCTTTGAAGTTTAGGCGAGCTCCACTAGAAACTTCAACTGGCATCGTACCATAATACTTGGCGAATTTATCGTAACTCATGGTACGGTCTTCAAAGCTGTCGATAAATAAAAAAGAATGACAGATGAATTTAGAATATTCAGAAGGAGTCATCTCTCCACCAGATGTCCTGTTAAACTCTGTCCCCAAATTGACAGAGCTTGAAAAAGAATTAACAAAACCATGTCCTACAAACCGTTCAGTAATATCAAATATTTTAATTTGGATTGTTTTCACCACCAAAATATAATACAAAATATACTTAGAAGTTAACTGGTCGCATCTCTTAATAATATAGTTAAGGTTTCTGCTCTTAGAGTAGGTGGTACCTAATTCCATGCATTGCTTTACAGTATTATAATACACATTTCTACCAGTACCAGCCACTCGAAGCATAGTTATTTCTTGAAAACGATAAGGTCCACCGGCTGAAAAGTAGATCATCCAAGCTGTAAAAATACTTAGTTTGTCGATCAATTTTAAAAGTTGAGTATAGTCTACACTAGGAACAAAATTAGAAGGAAGAATAGATGGTAAATCCGACTTAAAAATTTCAACAATTGATTCAACACTGTTTGACGAAGAATCAATGGGACGAGACACAGGAGAAGCAGAAATAATTTTCATAGTACTGGTAACATCTTGTAAGCCATATAGGTTTTCCATCATAGCAGCTACAGTTTCATCGAATTTCTCTTTTATGTCTTTGTAGAATGAACGGACATAATTGATAGAAAAGGGTTTTCTTGAAACTGTTACAGACTCATTGTCGAGATAGGAAACTTGAAAAGGACGTAAGTTCATTTCCTTGATTAAGTCAGAGTAAAATGCACAAAAATTGTTCCATATATTACTTTCCTTCGAAGAATTGGTGAAAATGCCGGTCATTTTTTCACCCAATTCAGTATCTCTACAGCGGCGGTAAAGAGTGAAATTAATGGTGGATTGTCTAATAGTATTTATTAAATGACGATAGTTGTCTAAGGAAATGGTGTGTGGAAGACCATCAGAGTATTTAGTCCAGTCCAAAGCCATTAATCTAAGCAAATAGTCCCAGACGGCAACTATAACAGACTCATCATTGAAAAATCCAAAGAAAAAGCAACTCAAAACATCGACATTGTTGGATTCCCTGGAAAAAGACAAAGTAGGAAAAATAAATCTTTCAGGTAAATCCAATTCTTGGATGAAAGAAAGGTTTTTAAGCATGTCAACCAGATAAAGAATTCGAGTGAAGTGATTGCTGTAAATAGATAAGGTGCTGGGGGATAACTTTTTGGGGAAGACATCCATCTTTTGGACGTTGGTGTAAGAAGGAACAGCGACTTTATTAGGAAAATGGGTTTGGACATATTCAATTTCACATATAAAGCAACATTATTAATCGATATACTTTGTAATGTCTTTACAGTTTTGAGATCTCTAACTCTGTATCTATGGAAAACTCCATTAGATTCATGGTTCCCCATTGAAATAGTGTTAAAAGTGGGAAGAAATAAATAGATTATTCATATCAATGATGCGGTTGAACATGATGATATTGTAGATTTGTTAATTCATTAGATAATAGTATAATGATAGGTTTGGTGGAAAAACTTCTGCAACTTTTTGTTATATGTATCACAGCTATACATATTACAAATTTATACATAAAAAATCTTATCTTCTCCTTTCTTTTATATATACAAAGTAATTCTTTAAAAGATTAAAATTTTTCAAGATAAAAAATATATTTTTCTTTTCGCTGGGGAACAGTTCTAGTATAATTAATAGCTTACCACCATATGATTTCTGCAAACTGGTAAAAAAAATCCAGCATAAAGAATAACATATAGTTCTGGATATACATTTGAAAAGGAGATCCCTTTTCTCTCACTTTGAACTGTAGTTCATTAATTGTATGATAGGTACAATGTTCTTTGAATATATAATATATGTTGTCTTCACTACATATTTTCAAAATTTGTATATTCATTGTTTGCTATTAGTATTTACTGCAAAGGATAGCTGGTAAAAATCTTCTTACTTCAAATATACTGATATATTGTACTATCAACTTATGGAGTGCTTGTATGTTATTCTATGTAGAAGATATATGAGTTGGTATATTTAAATCTAATATGAAAAGTGTTATCTGATAAAAAAAATAGAATATGCCATACTTATTAGGATGATTTGCTTTTCATTTATGAAGTTTAGTAAAAGCATGCCTTTCAGGATTGTTTGAGTGTCTAATGTTCTTTTTCTTCTTTCATCTTTGTAATTTTGCATCTACATATAACTTAAAAGAATAAAGTTGCAATTATTTTAACTACTCGTAATAGTCTTTTGTTTTGATTCAATCACATTTCAATAAAGGGCGCTTATATTGTTGTCCTTTTTCTATCCTGATGAAAAGCTGAAGGAATTATTAAACAAGTATGATAGCATACATTCAATTTTATTGAATAGAAGAATAAGTGTAGCTTATAGTTATAAAGTTGGTCCAAAACACAATTCTAGTAATAATTGCATTTATTCTGAAAAGGTTGGTGTCACGATATTCAAGATATTTCCTCATGTATGGAAAAGAATAAAGGATTATTTAATCTTGTACCTGAGGTTGCTCCATTTCTTTTTGCACATGCAAAAATTTAAAAGTTTATAAAAAGTAGGGAAAGTTGATCTTCAACAGAATTAGTAGCTATAGATGGGTTGTAAAGTTCTGAGATTATTATTTATCCTATAAGAGAGAAATATGTAGCAAAACTTTAATGATCTATCACTACACAAGTACCAATAACTTGAAAACTTCTAGTTAGGTTAAACATTATTTAATCAAGCGATTTCAGCATTAAAGTTAATAAAAAAAAGAAATTATTAATACGAGGGTTATTAATATGATGGTATCTATGAACGATAAATTGAATTAGACTAATTAATCATATTAATTTATATATGTGTCAGTTTTATATAAATCAGACAGTGAAATAATGAAATTAATTGTTTTCCAATAATGACATGTCATTCTTATTCAAAATGCAAAGCAGCATCCCAAAATTTGGTCTCAAGGTTGCAAACATTGCCATAAATGCTGGCCAATTTTTCCAGTTCACTGGTAGGTGTAGTCCTTGCAATGTAGTTTAACACTTTCAAACCTGATTCCATATCACTTTGAAATTCCTCGCTTGTAAAAGTGGCAATCCACTGATAATATAAGCTATCCTTGGGGACTTTTATATTATTCTGATGTTTCATTACAGCCACGCCATAACCCATTAGACATGGAGTCAAAGCAACGACTAATTCTTGCCAATTGCCTCTATTTGCTACATCATTAAAATATCGTGCATAATTATTTAATGCAGTGCCTCTTTTAATTCTTTTCAAATATGTGCTATCACTTATATTAAAATGCTCCTTTAATCTCCTTTCGTGTTGAATAATTCCATCTCTTATTCTCTTTACGATAAATAATTCTCTTTCGATATCTTCTAGGTTGGGGGCTTTTGAAGCGGCGATATAATGAACTCTTCCATAATCCATTAAATATGAATAATCTTGTTCGATAAAATATTGGAATTTTCTTAATGGTAATGTACCATCAGCAATTTGCTTAACAAAATCATGATTCACAAAACTTTCCCAGAATGGTTTAACTAAAGGATGCTCAATTAAATAATCATGGAAACTATCAATTAAAGGTTCATATTCCAAAGGATTTACATCTATGCTAATGTCCTTAGCATTGAACGTTTGATATTGAATCATATCATTTAATGGTATTTCAATGGCATACATTGCATTAGGTAGATAATTGTTATTGACATTGGTTTTCTTACCACTATTCTTATCATCATTATTAATTTTGAAAAAATGTGTGTTTTGAATGTACTCTAAAGATCCATAAACTGCTTCTTTAAGTGAAACCCCATTAGCTAAGTTTGCAGCAATAGATGTAGCAATCATACTATTAAAGTTTATGTCATGGTGAGCATCGTGATGATGATTTGAACTGAAAATGATAAAGTCATGGTTATAACAACAATATAGCACATCGACTAAATCATTATTTTCGATCGGACAATTTGTAAGTAAAATATTCGGGATTGAGGTGTCTTCAGAAAGTTGAGATATAATATTAAAAAGAGCATTATTATTATTAATTTGATTGGATAAATTTAATAACTGTAAAGATTTAAAATAATTACAAACAAACAATTTTGTTTTATGAAAAACTTTTAATTTTAATAATTTATAAATTTTATTATCAATTTCATCATCGGATACAATAATGGGGACTTTTATGTTTTTAATATTTTTATTTATCAAATTTACAATATCTTCACCAACTGCAGAAACTTTAATTAAATCAACCTTTGAAGATAAATTATCAAATTTGTTGGATAGAAAATCTTGTGGAATAATCAATTGGGTCTCTTGATTGTATATAATTTTATGAATTAAACTTTCTGCATGACACCTATGTGAGGTTAGGATTTTTATATCAGTTTCCACAGAATCATAATATAATGAATTTGAATTGCCAATAGTTAAAACAGTAGGAATGCTTTTATTCTTAAAAAGTAGTAAGTATGGAGGTGGTGAATTAACGTTATGAACGGAATATTTCATCCTTGGTTTACTGTATGCTTATGTCAATAAAAAAGATATGTGATAATGTTCTGAGGAGAGAATTAAAAGGTATTATTAATCCTTGTTCTTCTTTCTATTTGTAATGGTCATCGATAATAAACATGCTTAAAGGAATTACAAAAGGTCCGCTGTATATAATAAGATCAAACAACTAGATACATTTCGATATATATATATATGTGTGTGTGTGTGTATGTGTGTTATAAACCATGAACAGAAGAGGGAAACTATTAAAATATTTTTAGAAATATTGTGATTATATGATCTTAGTTCATATAACGCATTTCGTCTGTACTGTTTATCTTCATTAAAATAGAACTGACTTAATCTAATATATTCTAATAGTTTCCAACCCAAAGTTCTCTAATAATTACTTCTAAGTAACGTACATTATTTATATAGTTCACTCATGTAATAGTGAGATGTTAGTATTATTGATATAGTGTGGATCATCTGGGGTGTGGGTGTAAAGGAGACCTAACAGTGAAAGAAAAAAATAGGTGAAAAAAGAAAAATAGAAACTTCAACCCTGGCATATTTATTACATTGCAGAAAAAAATAAATAAGGTCACATCTTAGGGCTTGTACCAGAAAAGAGAAAAAGAAAAGGAAAGAAGATGGGTTGATGCAGAAGAGCCAGTTAAGTATTAGCAGTAGAAAGTGTCACGGGTTGTATCTTGGTATATACATTAAAGAGGGAGACTACAAGAGTAAAATTTAAGGTTTAATATATTCTCACTCTTTTTCTCAGAATCGATATGCATTTTTGTTTGGCAAAAATGAAGTGAAGAAAGGAAAATGGAGTGCTTAAAAAGGATGATATGTAACGATAATTGACACATGGTAGTTTTGAACGTTTTGATATAAATGTCTTAAGAATCATCCTGTAATCAGTGAATAAATTATCTTTATTTTTAATGAGTAAAGAGAGAAAAGAATATTAATATTACATGTCATATTCATAAATATTTATAATAGAAACAAACATACTGCCTTTGTTGGTGAATCCAAGTTAAAATTAGAATAAATATATGTTAAAGACTTTAAATAAATAAGTATAAATATATAAATATAAATATTATAGAAGAAATAGTTTCTTTAAAAACAAAAGAAGATTTATTCTTTAAGTACAAGGAATATTTAAATAATAGTGGTAAGTAGTGGTTAATAGTAGCATGACCAGAAAGAAATAAAGCAAATAAGGTACCATTCCTTACTATCAGTTCTTCTTGATTTCCAAATGATCTAATTGATCCTTTTCAATAGCTTCAGCTTCAGCTTCTAAAATGTAAGGTAGCAAATAGTTAACATCATCCTTAGCTTTGATCCATTCATTTCTTGGTAACAGATGGTGTGTCAACTCTTGTTGGTGAGCTCTAATGATTCTATAATTTCTACTGTAAGATTCTTCTTCAGGTAACCTCCTTAATGCAGTTTGTAAGATTGGATTTTCTTCGGCGAACAAATCATTATATCTTAAACCTAACTTCCTGTAACCAGATAAGTCAACAAATTTGTTAGCGACAGGAACACAAATTTTGGATAGGACTGGGGATTTAAGGATATAATCACCAACTTTCACGATAGAAGTAAAGGATTGTGGCATTCTGTATTATATATATGAATATATGGGTGTATTTTTGATTCTACAATAACCGTTGTTAGAATAACAATAATAATAATAATAACAATAATATATCTAAACTTTACTCTAGTTATTCAATATATATTTATACTATTATCAAAGATTAGGGACGCGAGTTTAGGTCGTTGTTACTTATTCTACAAATTTATGGAAGTATTTAAACAGGAAGAAAGTGAATAGTTGTAGTAAAGACGTTAGTAATAGGAGTTAATTGTTTAAACAAGAGAAGTGATCTATATTCAAAAAAAATAAAAATAAAAATAAAAATAAAAATTAAAAAAAAAGGACTTAACTAAGATGTACCAATTTTTAATTAAAGGAGTTACAAGTGAAAGAACACATGTAATCATCAACCAACAACCACTAACGCTTCCACAAGCAAAATGGGCGTGCGGTTAAAGAGAGGAAGGATGGGGAAGATAAGCGAGGACATATAACGAAGTAAGTTCTCTCTGTATTTATTTAAATAAAAAATAAACTACTGGCTACTGAGACTAGTTGATTTATTTACGCAAGATTTATTTATCTCTTTGCAATTTGACGGCTTTTTTCGGTCTATTCGACAAGTTGGACGGGAGAAAAGAGAGAATGGGAAGGGGGTCCACCACAAAAAGAGAGGAAGACACCGAAAAATATTCTTCTCTCTCTCTTTCTTTTTTTTTTTTCGCTCCGGGAAAGACGGCGGAGAGAAGAATAGTGAAAATTTTCCCTCTTTGAAAAATTTGTGTGTTGGTTTTTGTTAGCGGACTTTGACAAATCTGATTGGTTCAAATGGCAGAAGCCCAGAAAGTTACCTCGTATTTTGGGGGATATTTTGTAGCGGTAATGGTAGTGGTGAGAGTCTATAGTGATGACTGTTTTACTACACACATCATCCCTCTATCATAAAAGTAACGGAATCTCTTATGTTGGTAGATATTAGGCAAAGTCTTTGTGCTATCTACATACCATACACATGTACACATAGCTACTGTACTTATCTAGTGCCAGTTAATACGAAAGTAACAAGAAAAAAAATTAAAAGAAAAAATAAATGAACTTTTTTGTACATAGGTCATACTTATCTATATGTATCCATTGGTCTATAAATTAGTAAATGATGAATGGGGATAGATTCATCATAGGATTCATAATGATACTTGTGTTTGATTTTGTGTCTGATAAAAGAAGAAAAAGATATAGGAGGTCTTGAGACGATATAAAAGTGGCATAATTATATATTCATTTTCTTTTTGTCTCTTTATTTCTTCAATAGTGGTATTCAGTTGGTCTCTTACCGGAAGTGCTTGGGAAACCACATTCAAATAAAGATTTATCGATTAAATCGGGGTTGGCTAGGATCTTATCATAAGAGTCTTGGTCCTTAACTAATACCATACCAGCATATCCAGTGGCATTGATAGAAAGATCAACATTCATTGAATCGTCATCGTCATCATCATTAATAACATTGTCCTTATTTTCATCATTATTTTCATTTTCATTGGCCTCGTCTTTTTTCTTTGGTTCGTGTTTGAGGTCAGTGGTCTTAGCATGGGATCTTGGAACTAAACATATCCAGTTCTTAGTCAATAAAACGTTATAACTCCTTACCATACCTGGGTTTTCATTCAACCAGTCTTGGAAAAATGTCAAAGTTCTCTGCAACAATGAAAAGTAACACATAGCCAAAAGGTCCTCGTCTACAGAATTGGAGTCTTCTGGTAATGGCAAAACAAAATGAGCGAATGCTACTTTGTCGTCTTGAAGTGGCTCGTCTTTAATGTTTGGCAGGAAATGTTCTTTACCGCTACATAATTTGTCTTGGAACATGATAAAATTGGAAGGAATCTTGAAAGATTGCAAATGTTTATGGTTTTGAGACGAACCAGATTGTGGACCGGAGTTGTAAAACACCAAATGTCTGATATTTTCATCTTCGTTATCCATCTTACAAAGATATCTGTAGGCAGTTATCAAGTCCTGTGGGGTCAACGCAGAGGACTGATGTTGATAGTCGTTGGTCACTAGAAGAGTGTGTTCTGGGACTATAGGATATTTGTTTAGAAGCAATTTATAGGCACCATCCCCATTTAAATCTGGAGTGACCAATAAATCTTCACTTGGATTTTCAAATGGGTCTTCTTCCTTATCAGTTTGTTTGCCATTGGATTCAGGTTTTTCAGCTAAGATTGGAGCGAAATGGACCAAATATGGCATACCAGTCAAGGAATCCTTTAATTTTTTGGAACTGGATTCAGTCAATTTCAAAGAGCCATTAGCAATAGCATTTTCGTATTTTTGATGGACTAGCTCAGAGATATTGGAATCAATCATATTCAAAAACCAGTATTAGTGGAGAAGGGAAAGGAGAAGGTTTAAGCAGTGGCGTTCTTAGCCGTGTGAAGTAGCGATAATAATCCCAATTGGGTGCATATGAATTGGAAGGTTCCAAATAGACTAATGTATCCCATAATAAACAAACAAATAATTAAATGAATGAAATAAAATATACTAGCATTGACACTTTACTTTTCATATTGTTATTATTATTTCTCCATCCACAACAGAACACGACATTGGGAAGAGAGAGAGACAGAAAAAAAAAAATAAAAAAAAGTAAATTTTTTTTTTTCATTCTCCGAGAGGGTAACACAATCTTGAAAAATGGTGTCTGGGTGCGGCGGTTATGTATCTCCGCCCCATTCTTTTCCTTTTTCACCCCAACCTCCTGCTCCTTTTGGTAGCGCAGCACCACAACCACCACCACCAGCAGAGAACCCATCGATTGATCATTTACTCCACATGTTTTGAAATCTTCTCAGGGCCAACAATTCCCTGGCAATTCCAATTCACAGGAAATCGTCATGGACGGTTTTGTAACTCTACTCCATGAAGCACCAAAAAGAGAGAGAGAAAAAGGGAAAAGAAAAAGAAAAGAAAAGAAACGTGTGTATACATAATCTAGATAAAATAAAAGCAACATTGTTCATTGAAAAAAATCAGTTTACTCAAGCTGTTTGCTCATAGGTCAAATACTGTCCTTGCAAGAGAGATGACTTGAGTCATTCCTTAATCTTTTTTTTTTTATTTGTTTTGTCCGTGTGTCTCTACCGCCTATGTAGCAATTCTTAGAAAGCAATGGCGGAATCTACCAGTACCAGTATCGTTGACCTGTGTTTTTAAATTTCCAAAGGTAGGACTACCATTCCGCTGTAGGGGAGTTTGGATTCCGCAAGCATGCTGAAACTTGATAGACAACAATAAATTCATATGTATGCATATGTCCATTTGGCTTTGTTCTCTGTATCTATGTTTCTTCTAACTCTCTCTGTTCTCTCTGCCTATTATTGGAAGGCCATCGGGCGGGGCAAGCCAGAGCAAAGAATCCGCCGTTTGTCCGCCCAGAGTCATCCGCTTCCGCTGTCTCTTTCGGCGTCTTTTTTCGCCGTCTTCTCCTTCCACCGTCTTTTCCGCCTCGCTGCGTCCTGCCGTGTAGGACAAATTTCGTCGATGGCTCGCATTCAACCTCATCAATAACAAATGTCAAACCATCTTCAATCCTTTTAATAAACAAACGTCAACAACTATTCGATCCACAGTACCCAGTGTCAATGCTTAAAAATCGATTGAACAATTGCTTCAACTGATGCGCTGTCGTTATGTCATCTGTCTTCAAGCATCATCCTTGCATAGTTAGAAAACTTGTAATAGTAATAAAACTCGTTAACCGATATACCATTACTGATTACAAACCCTTCTGCTATTTGGTTTGACCTTTCAGTTAACACCCTCAGCAATACAATGGTTCTAACAGATTGAACATCATTCTTTACCAAGTCTAAGTTAATTATTATTTTTTTTTAAAAAAAAAAAAAAAAAAAAAAAAAACAAAAGAAAGGTATATAACGGTTGACAATAATTTAAACATATAGATACTCTCGAATATCCCATTGGCTCATTTGTTTATTTAAAAAATAATAACGCTTATATATCACGAAGGAATAGAGCATTCTCCGAATAACAACTATTTTTGATTTCACCTGAAAATACATATTGACGTTCGCTTACTCCAATAAATGACGATGACTACAGAGATTAGACAAGAAATCGATTATAGATGTGACTATTCTCGAGGGATCTTCACAATCGCATTGGACATAGGTGGGACCTTAGCCAAAATTGTGTTTTCTCCAATAGATAGCAATAAATTAATGTTTTATTCGATCGAGACGGAAAGAATAGATGATTTCACTAGATTGCTGCACAACATTATAGAAGTGTGGAACCGTAACGATTATAAGACAACACAGATCATTGCCACCGGTGGTGGTGCCTTCAAGTTCTACGACTTACTAAACAACGAATTCCCCGTCCTTTATAATAAGATAAGGCAAGTTGATGAAATGGAGTGTTTAATTAAAGGGCTTGATTTCTTCATACATGAAGTACATTCTGAAGTGTTTACATACAACGACCAAGATGGGATACGAGAGATTGACCAATTGATTAAAAGTGAATCTAACGGTATTTATCCATATATGCTAGTCAACATAGGTTCAGGTGTATCAATCTTGAAAGTTGAAGAACCAAACGTTTTCACCAGAGTTGGAGGGTCATCACTTGGAGGTGGTACTCTATGGGGACTTCTATCCTTAATTACAGGTGCCAAGACATATGATCAAATGTTGACATGGGCACAGAATGGTGATAATAATAGCGTCGATATGTTGGTGGGTGATATCTACGGTACTGATTACAATAAGATTGGATTGAAATCATCGTCAATTGCCAGTTCTTTCGCAAAAGCATTTCAAAACAGGAACCCTACACTATCTTCGTCGAATAAATTAAAGGGTGCTGATAATCAAAATCAACATTTTACATCTACTGAAGATATTCAAAATAGAAACAAATTTTTTAAAAATGAAGATATTTGTAAAAGTTTACTTTATGCTATATCAAATAACATTGGACAAATTGCATATTTACAAGCAAAGATTCATAATGTGAAAACCATTTATTTCGGTGGATCATATATTAGAGGACATTTAACAACAATGAATACATTAAGTTATGCAATCAATTTTTGGTCAGAAGGTTCGAAGAAAGCGTTTTTCTTGAAACATGAAGGTTATCTAGGAGCCATGGGTGCTCTTTTAAAAGGTTTAGAAAAATAGACAACAACAATTATGTATATATCTGTTTATATATAGTAATGACCCTTATGATACACAATACACATGATTTTAATCTGTTTTTGTTTTACCACATAAATATTTTTCTGCATGTATGTATGTTTATGCAATGATAAACTTTGTTACTTTTATAATAGGATATTTTCCAGAATTAACAATTAATAAGGTTGTTATTTATGTAATCTATTATATGGAAAAGATTCTTCTCGTGATAGAATCTGTCATTAATATCATTTTTTAACTGATTTATGCTTTCAAAATTGGTGTTGTTATTTATATCTTCTATGGTAATCTCTTCAAATGAATTATCTTGTATATTTATTTTTATTTTAACATTGAATTGCTCATGGCATTGGAAAGTTATTTCTTTCTTTGATTCTTGGTAAAAGAATTTAAACTCAGTTATACTAGAGTTCAAACAGGTTAATAAATGCTTTTCTTGTATTTTGATTAACTTTTTTATTACCTTGTCACTTTGTTTGAAAGTGTCCAACTCTGGTTTAAAGTTTTTACCTATACTATTGACGTTATTCTGAGATTTGTGACCATTATGCCAATCAGCAATTTCATTTTGAAGTAAACTTTTTTCTTGTGTTAACCTCTTAATATCATCAAAATTTTCAATGCATTGTTCGTATTGTTGAATCACATTGGTTTCTTTATTCTCTAAGCTAGTTAATTTTTTATTCCTAACCTCATAAATCTCATTTAATTCGTTTAATAAATCAGAACATTGATTTAACTCGGTTTCAAATTTTGCAGTGAAATCATTTAATTGGTCTTCTTTATTCAGAATTTCTTGACATATCAAATTAATATCATTTCTTAAGTGTTCGATCTCGATTTCTCTTTCATCGACATTGTCTTCTTTCAAAATTTGAACTTGATTTTCTAAATTTTTATAACGTGGATCCCTTACAGATTTCATATCTAATAATTGTTCTTTATTATCACTGATTGTTATTCTTAAAAACTGGTCAAGCGATTCTTGTCCTAGATATAATTGAACCAAAGAATTCAACAGTGACTTAAACTCATTGATCTTATCTGGTAGTGATTCCAAATCAACAATCAATTCAGCGTCATTATTAGAACCGCTTTTAAGAGGAATTTCAATTTTCAATAAATTATTCCCTTGAGCTATCACATTTATATTATCGGTTATTTCATGCAATACAGAATTATTCTGTTCTCTATCTTCAGTGATTTTCGCTGATATAATATCTTCAATATCTTTCCTAAGAGTATCTATTTCATTTTTGTAATTTGTTATATTGTTCGTCCCTTTTTGTAACATTAAGAATAAATTAATAAAATGTTAAGATTTGTATGATCATTGACTAAGTAGTTACCCTTCGTTTGTACCAAGTAGAGGACAGTATTATACCTATATAAGACACTTTTCTTCTACGCTGTATATTTACCTTTTTGCCCTTGACTGCTGTTGTTATTCTTTTCAACGATGCCCTAAAAGAAATTTCCAAAACTTTCCAAATTTTGCCAAAAATTTTGCTCCATGTTTTTATTTTTTTTTTAACATCTCGATGGGCTAAAGGAAAAAAATATTAAAAGACAAAATTTATCTTTGCACTGTTAAAACAGTTACTCACAGACAACTAGTTTTAACGACTAGTATCATACGGAACCAGCCAACCCACTGTATTTTTCCTCCTACCCTCCTCCCACCCCTCTCCAACTCCTCCATAAACTAGAATATACTTTGGATAAGAACAGGTTAAATATGATTTATTACTAGAGGGGAAAGGTGTGGGTGATACTAGGGCTAATGAGATAAGGCCAACAACAGGTAGTTATACAAGATTCAAAGTTTAATATATTTGAGAGGATCTCAAATTGTTTGACTTTTCGTCCAGTTGTTATCTGATAGTCGGCTTATCTATATTGCATAACTTAAGTTTGTTAAATTTGTACATGATGTATATGTGCTTTCAAATATTTAACGAATGTGTCTATATGCAAAGAATAAATGAATAAGATTTTTTTTTCTGTTATGGGTTTTTTTTACCTGTTAGTATTCAGTTGATGTTTTATCAAGTGAATAACGCTTATTCAGTTGCAGTTAATGGGTATTCTCACAATATCTTTTTTTATCTGTAATTCTTTCTTTTTTCCTGGATTTGACTGGAATATGGACAGGAATAGGTTATCATTTACTGTTTACTTATTCGTTGTCTATATGAAATTTATCTACATTCAATTCCAAAGAAAAATTGAGAATAAGTGGTTATATAATCTGACATTTTATATTTAAAGTAGCTGCAAGAGTTGATTTAATACAAGCTCTCTATCATCCACCTCTATTAATTTTACTAAATGTAGTTTCTTATTAATTATTACCATTAATAAAACTATACTAGCGTTATCGAATCCCAAAAAAAAAAAATACTGAAATTGTTGAAAATGTGACATCTGTTATATATATATATAACTTGTATGCTGCTTTGTTATATAATCTCGTAGGTTTATTATTTATATTTGGTATTTGAATTCTTAGTTTTCTCCCTAAAATCACCACCACCTTTCTTCCATAACCATAATGCGTCTATACCATAAGTCCTAACGGATAAATTTTTAGTGAATTTTTCATCAGATGCAACTTCTAACGTTAGTATTATTTCTTCAGATTTAATTAAATCCCAAAACATTGCATATACTTTATTCATGACATTTTGTATACTACCATCTTCCTTATAAGTCTCGGAATCTATTTCTGGGACCAATTGATAATATGATTGTTTCCCCAATTTATAGAGTATACGACCGAGAGTCTGTATAGCGATGCATCTTTGTGGTGCGAACGTAGATTTAGCCAATCTATTCAGTTCTAATAATGTATACCCTGCTAATTGAGGGTCTGTTGAATGATGGTGGAGTCCTGAACGGATTGTGTTATCGATTTTTCTTGTTGGAGGTACCAGATTTCCATTAAAATCAAATCTAATCATTGAGACATCATCAATAATAAATTTGGACGGATCATCATCAGGTAGTTCAGGTACTTGTTGCATCCATTTCAATTTTTCGATATCCTTTGGTAAGTCGGGGAAGAATTTCTCATGCAATTTTTCATTAAAATTTGGGTCATTTATGTCTAAGGGCATTAAATCTTCATCATTATCTGATTCATTAACAGACAGTTTTTTCATGAAATGGACATCTTTCAATAAATCTTCGTTTGTCATATGATCAATACTTTGGGCCATTTGGTAATCCAATGGTGCAATATCATCCAAATCATCGAACTCATTATCTTCATCTTCATCTTCGCCGTCGTTATCTTCTCGGACATGTTGAACTTGTGGATCCGTATCGAAGCTGACATGTTTTGTTTTGTTTGGGGTTACATCTTTCTTTACCATTGATTGCTTCTCTTCAAAAGTGTCATTGCTATCTTCACCGTGTAAAGCCCATTCAACTTGTTTTGGATCTAATCTAGGTAAATTTTCGTTAACTCCGCCGACCCAGGTTCCAGAAGCACCTTCAATCTCAGCAAACAAAGGTGGGTTATCTGAATCCTCGATATTTTGTCTATTTTTAATATTTTTCAAAAGGTTCTGTATCAACTTTGGTGATAATGTTGCTAACAATTCCTTTTGTTCATTAAGGATCTCTTCATTCGACATACTTTTCAAAACATTTAAATTTTCAAGATGGATGGCATCTACATCATTGGTTGGATTTATTGATTTATTTTTATTATTGTCAGGAATGCTAGTAGTGGTGGTAGTGGTAGTGGTAGTGGTAGTGGTAGGAGTACTGTTTGACTTCTCCTGTTGTCGTTGTTGTTTTTTCTTTTCTCTTAATCTTTGTTTCCAAGAAGATATTTTTTTAGGTCTATATAATTCAGGAAACCCAGTACTTTGTACAGACTGGTCGACATTTTTCTCTATGATATTAAAATTTGACAAATCTGCATTACTGTTACGATTATCAGTACTGTTTATATCGACTTCTTTTTCTATAATATCACCTATAAGATCCATACTCCAGTAAACAATTTTGTTTGTGTGTTGTAACTTTTCCTGGTTATCTATAAAAATTATGTTCAATAAACGGGGTAGGAGGGAGATAGTGGGGGCTTAAAATAGAAAGTTATATGTATATGTATGTGTATATGTATGCTTGTGTGTTAAAAGCAGCGATGACTTTTGCCTTAGTAATCAAATATCTTCATTCGATCGCATAAACTATTGTATGTGATTGAAAAAAGTTACTCTATATAAGCAATATCATTCGATACGAGAAGAACAACTTAGAGATATATACATAATTATATGTATGTATGTATGTATGTATTATCGAAAATACCTAGGTATAATACGTTTACACTATTGAGCCATAGTCATTAATATTACGACCTACATTAATGTCGTTAGTATTAGTATTAGTATTAGTATTAGTATTTGTGTTGTGAGTAGAAGAAGACGGAATTGTGTGATTATGGTTATTGGTATTAGCCGCAGTGACGAGGGTTTGTGCGGTATAAGGATGTTTACTAATAATATATAGAGAGTGTATTAGACTGGGAATAAACCCAAAGAAAAACAGTAAAACATTAATTAGGAAATCCTTTGTGAAAAACCCTCTTTTTAACCAAACTGCGACAGGGGGCACAAATATCGACACAAACACTAGAATCCAATCACGGACATGCATATTGTATGGTTATGGTAATATATTGAATTCATAAGTAACACGTTCACACGAGCTAGCAAGAAATAGCAAAAATTTTGTACAAATAATATATATACTATATGTGTTGTTAGAAATAGTGATGGCTAAGCAGCAGCAGCAGCAGTAACAATGAAGTGTAATAACATAAGGATTTGCCCAGTGTGTAATCGTTACAATCTTTATAGAGAAAGGGAAAGGGCAAACCCGTTCAGACTGACAGAAGAAAGAAAAGGGAGGCTGATGGTGGTTCCGAAAACTCCTATCTCTCTCCATATCAATCAATTACTATCATGTACATACATACATAAATACATACATACTGATTGCAAAGTAAGAAAGAACAGGTATGAACGCGTGAAGAGAAAACAGAGATACACCAAATACACCAAAATTTCGTGTTGTGCACAGTACGTTTTTATTCATTTCTCATACGCGTGACGGACGTACAACACCCACACATCTTGCCCTCTTCTTCTAAAAAAACAAAAGAGGATAATAAAAAAAAAGAGGTAATGAAAATGAAAATGACAAAATAAATTTTTTTTTTTTATATTTGAGAAAATATTTGCCCAGTGAAATATTTTATCATATAAAAGCATTGAAATTGTTCAGTTTTGTTCGACCGATTTCATTTCGCTTCGGTCATTTTTTTTTCGTTGTTCCGCCTTCCATTTTAGTGCCGTTTTGTGGCCGTCGATGTTTCTTTTTTCTCTTTCTCCTCTCTCGGTCGGTTCAGCGTGTGCTTTGTGTTTTTGTCGCACTGTGAGTTCGTAGCGTGTGATTCATAATATCTGGCGGCTGTGGTTTTTCTCGGTTCTCTATTCTTTGGCCTTGCGCCTCTTTTTCCTTCTCTCTCATGTCCAAATTTCTAGAAGTTGAAGCCGCTTTCCGGTCCTCTTTTTTTTTTTTATCTATTTCCATCGATCTTTATCTTTTTCCTACGTGTGCGTATATATATATATATATATATATACGTGTGTGTGTGCGTGTAAATTTGTCTATGTGTTTGTGTATGCATACCGAATCTCTCTTCTGATAAGTACTTCTTGCATTCAATATTTCTCTTTCCGCCTCTGTCTTTCTATCTTACTTTTATCTCTTTCTTCCTCTCTTTGTTGTCTTTTCCTTTAGTATCTTCTTTTTATTCTCTTCGCCTACACATAAAAACACAAGCAAGAAGTTCGTCACTCGCTCAACAGACTACTATTAATACATATACAATGCAATTCAAGACTGTTTTAGCCACTTTCGCTGCTGTTGCTGCCGTCCAAGCTTCTAACGCTTCCAACGCTACCAACGCCACTAACGCTACCAACGGCACCCACTCCTCTGTTTCTACTGGTGCTGCTGCTTCTAACACCTTAAACGCTGGTATTTTCGGTGCTGCCGTTGCTGCTGGTGTTGCTTTCTTATTCTAAGTATGTTAAATTATTATTGTATTTCTATTTTATATGTATATATATATATATATATATATATATGACGTAAATAGATATTTTATATAATTATATCAATAATAATAATAATACTTACTATAAAATGGTTTAGGTTATGTTCTTTCTTTCCAACCTTACATATATATCTATATGTATGTATGTGTGCATATATATGTATATGTTTGTACGCATAATTATTCCCCTCTTCTTTTCTTTTTCTCTTGTCTTCGTTTGTAATGATTATCCGTACGTGCCAGCATATTTTTTTTTTTTTTAATTGTTATACATATTTCACTACAATCCCTTTTGAAGCTAAATTTGTAAAGCGATACACATGTATATGTCTATATGCACATCTGTCACGCAGTGTGGTTATGTCTTACGCAGAATCAACATCTCAATTTGTACATGTTCATCCAACCCACTAAACTGTAACAACTACTTATTGTCATAATACATTTACTTTCACTTTCACCTCGCTTTTTTCCCCTTCTTCTTCTTTTTCTTCTTCTTCCTCTGCTTTTGCCAACTGAGAGATGACAGACAAGACAAACCACAAACAACATTTTAATGAACTGAAATTTAAAAATTATAACAACAAACTTCTGTTTAAAATACAGTCCCTAGATAAGGAAAATACGAAATGTTGCGACTGTAAATCAACCGTTGACGTAGATTGGATATCGGTAAACCTGCTTTGCGTACTGTGTATCAAGTGTTCGGGTATACATAGGTCTCTAGGATCGCATATCTCAAAGATTAGGTCTTTGAAACTGGACAAATTCGAGGATAACTTGGAATTGACATTTTTGATCACAAATTTCACATCCAACAGCTTCGTTAATGACATCTACGAGTCTAGCTTAAGCGATAACCAAAAGTTGCGGCCCAACTGTACAGATTTACAAAGGTCCAATTTTATCAATTCGAAATACAAAGGTAAAAAATTCATTAGAAGAGCAACCGACACTGATCTAGATGAGAATGAGGTTTTGAATAGGTTTTTGGACGTTTTGAAATTGGACAACGTTTGGAGATTGTACAAGTTTTTATCGAAATTGGTCAATACTAATTTGAAACAACTGTCTATCAATTATAGGAACAGTTTCGATTCAACTTTATTCCAAGTCAGTTTAAACTACTATCGTGTGCGGAGCAATAATAATCAAAGACTATACATAATAACAGAGTATTTGCTATGGAACGATATGATAATAGATAGAGACAGAGATGATCTGGACATTAATTCAAATACTATGACTAACCAGGTAGGTACCACTGAACTGTCTAAATATTGGATCTCAAAAATTAAAACATTTGGCCTTTACGATTTATCCCAACCATCATATAAACCCATTTCACCATATAATAGTGATACTACTGTTACTACGAACTTTCCTGCATTAAACAACAACGCATTGTCACGTGGTAAATTAAAGAAAAGATGGAGTTTAAGTTATATACCGAAATCGCCAACGCAAAATATTATTACATTACATAATGCACTTAAAACTATTAAAGATAGTACTATTAAGAAATAGAGCATCTATTTTTTTACACTATACACATATATTCATGTATATATCACTGCCCACTTCGTTGCATATGGTTTATCCTAGTCGGTTATTCAATAGGCTCTATGCCCTCTCACTTGTTCCTCCCTTATAATGTTTTCTTATCTATCACTAACCTCTTTAATTTTTTCCTTTCGTCTTTGCTTCTGTCAATTTTGTTTTTGTTTTTTTTTTGTGGTTTGTATTTTTTTAGGTTTTTTCTTTTCTTTTATTTTGGTATTAGAGTGTCACAAAATGACGCTGATTTTACTTGCTTGTTGAAGTGACAGAAACAAATACATTCTTCCAATTAACAGAAGTTATAATTTGTGAAGTCTGTGTTTTAAATATATTATATGGGAAGGGTCTGTAAATACATATTACATAAAAAGGGTACAAATAAAAGTAAAGAAAAAAATATAGAGAGGAGTGATCACAGTCCGATAATGAATATAAATTCTCTGAATAACGCTCTACAGCCCTCAATGTTGTATCAAATCCATGAATGTGTAGGCAAAGGTAATTTTGGTAACGTATACAAAGCCACGAACAATTTGACCAACAGTACAGTGGCAGTTAAAGTTATTGATTTGGAGAATACAGACGACGATATAACTACCATAACTCAAGAAATTTTCTTTTTGGCAAGATTGAAAAATGAATATATTACACATTATATCACTTCCTTGTTGGACGATTCAATGTTATGGATCATTATGGAATTCTGCGGAGGTGGATCGTGCTCCGATCTATTGAAATATTGTTATAGGCATGGATTATCGGAAGATAAGGTGGCATTTATCACTGGAAATGTTCTTAATGGGTTAGAGTATCTACACAATCAAAAGATTATTCACAGAGATATAAAAGCCGCTAACATTTTATTGACTTTGGATGGCCACATTAAGATAGGTGATTTTGGCGTTAGTGGACAAATTCAAACAACTTTAAAAAGGAATACATTTGTTGGAACGCCATATTGGATGGCGCCTGAAATTATAGTTCATCGTGATTCAGATGATAGTCATCCGGAAGATGGTTACAATGAGATGGCAGACATTTGGTCATTAGGCATCACTGTCTATGAATTGGTTACTGGGGCGCCCCCTTTAAGTAAAGAAGATCCAATGCAAGTCATGATCTCAATAACAAATAAGAGCCCACCAAGGTTATTAGATGGTATATATTCTCAGGATATCAAAGGGTTTATCATTAATTGTTTACAAAGAAAACCTGAAGATAGAGCTAAACCTTCAGAATTGTTAATTCATTCTTTTATTGTAGTGAATAATGGTATTGTTGATAATTTAAAAGAAGATGTCATGGTTTGTAATAATTTGAAAAGACAATATCAAAAGTTTAGAGAATTGAATAAGAAGAAACCTCTCTATCGACATGTTGGCGATAGTTCATCGGATAAATCACAATCCTTTGGATGTAATGACACTTGGGATTTTAATGTTAATAATAAAGAGACTCTCGAATATCAAAGAATTAAACCTCCTCAGACAGAATCGATTTATTATTCAAGTGCTATATCATCGAATGTGTTAAGAGATAGAGATGGTTCCTTTAATAATTGTAATCATAATAATATGACTGTAACTCCATTAACTATCCATGATACATCATCTTTAAGGAAAAATTATCCTTGTTCACCAATACAGCCAATAGTGGCACCACAGCAAGATCGCCGAGTTATTCAGGGTGTATCACAGAATAAAATAATTAAATATGATCTAGGATCAGGGATGGAGATAGACACGGAGTCGAAGTCTTTAAGTAAATCTTTAAGAATTAATCAGAGTGAAGAAATTGATTGTATAAATGATGTCATCGGTTATTGTTTCAAACAAATGGAGATAAGAGCTAATGAGGAAGAGACTAAAGCCTATGTTAATACTCTATGGCAGACTTTTCTTGCTATTGAAAATGAAATCCCTGGGTTTGCGGATGTCTTTGTGGAAGAATTTATAAATAGGTTAGAGATTAAAAATAGTTTTTTAGAATCACATAATGGTAGTAGTATAAATATGTAATAGTTTAAAAGATGATGTGTAAGGATAACTTACTTTGTTTTCACCAATACTTTGTCAATTTTTTTTATATTTTTTATCAGTAAAACTATTTTCAATACAAGTAAAACAGGTGATTTGCCTTTATTAATACCGTTTTTTCTTTGTCAAACGATTTCAAGTATGTGAATAACCGTTTTTTACTTTGAGAAACTACACAAGACATCTAATAAAATACATATCCACTGAGTGAAAAAAACTTTAGGAGGGTAGTATTCAAGTGTTATAATAGACTCTGAGGTATTATTGGTGTCTATTTTTATTCTTGACTGAAAAGAGAGATGTTTTGCTATTAACACAAACAATCAATGCGTATGATATAAGAAGCAATATGAAAATAATAACTTTAATTTACATACACATAACTTGATTTTAAATCTATTGCTAAGTATCTTAATAATACTCTCATTTAAGCAATGCCTTTATTAAGTTATTTTTTTATTTTTACACTCTCTGGTATTTAAGCGTTACAGAAAAGAGGAGAGTATGGGGAAGTGTGACTAATATATGCATGAATTAGCAACAGAAATTAATTTAATTCGATTGATAATTTTGTTTCAAGAATAATAAAGAGGTTAAAAGTGTATAAAGCAAAATAGTTCAACTTCTCATTAATAATATCAAAGATAGATTATATTATTACTTTGAGGTCAATTGTAATGATCTTTTACAGTGCCGCTTTTGATGCATCTCCCACAAATATATAATTATTTAAAAACATAGAAAATAAGAAATTATTTTGCTATACTTTAATATATATATAATTATGCTAATTTGTTTGAGACTTTGCCAAAATTTAAACTTGTGGCTTGCTACTCTCTTGATATTACAGGTTAGCATCGACCTGTTGAAAGTCCTTTGCTAAAAGCAAGGTAAACTTTTTTTTTCTAAGTATATTTAATAAAATTATGACTGAAATAAACATATATAAGTGGGCAAAACATTCTTTTAAAACATATTAATTGGAATGTCTCTTTATCAGTTTGTTTTTAGTTTGTTCTTAAATAATATCCATTTATATATACATACTTAGTAGAGTAAGATAAAGAAAGAACCACATCCATATAGTCATGCTAGCATTAATAGTACTACCACTGATGGCCACAGCTAGTTACTTATCTAAAAGAGAAGATGCAAAATATTACAAGAAGATGAAGGAAGCTAAAAACCAAACAATTCCTTCTACAACAACAAAAGATATTTTTAATGATGTTGTTACCTCCGTTAACAAACACGATGATACGGAAACAAATGAACACAGTTTGCCATTCCTGTTAAACACTAAGGTAGAAGAACCTACAACCGTATCAGAACAAGTTAATGGACCATCTCGTTTTTGTGGTAATAATTTAACTTCTAAGATATTCAAAGATGTTGATTGTGAGATGAATTTGACACCATATTCAAAACTTTCGTTAGTGACAGGGATAGGTATAAGTGTGAAATGTCCAATCGAATTGGAAGAACCTAAAGAAGAGATGATATCTTTAAAAAAGAAGGTTGGTCCAAATAGAAAATTTAAATTGCTATCATCAGTAACTGATTTTTCAAACTTGTTACCACCACTGTTATCAAGACACCAATTAATCGAGAATTGTCATCAATTTGAAAAATATCCAAATTTGCATCCTGTTTTATTGAACTCATTTATACATCAATGTTTGAATGAAATAGTTTGGATGGGGATATATTACTCAATGAATTACACTAATTTCATTTCGTCATATCCGATTGATACCGGATGACACAGTGTCATTTTATAGTACTACAGTGTTTTTATCATAAGTCTTATTGGTGTACTTAAATTCACATTGTTCATATATATATGCATATATGTATATTTGCATTCTGTTTTAAAATATGTAATTGTCTTTATTGATTTTCCTTTAATGGATGTTTTGCTAAGTAAAAGATTGTTGATTGATTAACCATTATATTTATATTTATATATAGCAATGATAATAGAACCAATCAAACAAATTATGGGGGAGATGAGTCTGAAAGGTGATCAGGTTTTAAGTAATTGAGAAGAATAATTATATTTGTGAAAAACTACAACAAAACAGTGTTCCATAGCTGGAGAAGATGGGAAAGTAATGAGTCACATAGGAGGATGCATATATCGCGAAATTTTATAATAATGATAATTATAGAAAAACAATACAGATAGTGAAGGATGACACAAAGATTGACTGTATTTAATTGTCTTCTATGAACCGTGTTATGGATATATATTCATACATGAAGACGAGGGATGTCAGCAATTTATGATATAATGATGTTTATTCATGACGAGGCAAGAATACGATATATTTAATTATAATATACGCTTGGTTAATACTAGATATTAACTTTTGCAATTACCTATAATTACATATACCTAGCTTAAATGTACAACAAGCAAATACATAACGATGGTAGTTGACTAATATCAATTACTTACTTTAACTAATTTGACATCAAAAACTAAATCAGCAGCTGGTGGTATAACACCTGGAATACCATTATCACCATATGCAAGATCGCTAGGAATCTTTAAAGTACGTTCTTCGCCAACGCACATCCCAACAATACCTTGGTCCCAACCTTCAATAACCCTCCCGGTTCCCAATTTAAATGAAATAGGTTTGCCTCTATCATAACTAGAATCAAATCTTTCACCATTCTCTAATAATTTACCAGTGTAATGAACTTGAACTGTGTCACCAACTAATGCTCTATCGGTACATTTATCTACTGGAATCCTCTCTGTAATATCAATCTCTAATTCCTTTAAAGTTCCAGCCATGGAAACACCAACCAAAGAAGATATAAAACAGATTAGACTGAACTTCATTTCAATATTAAAGTAGAATGTGTTCACAATAAAACTATTTAACGTACCAGATTTAGGCTTATAGTTACAGTATGTATCCTTGGGCTTAATATTGGGTCAAAAAGGCTATAGTGTCTTGGAAGTAGCAGGTTTAAAACTGAGAAATGTTAGAACTCGCTCCCTTTTTTATACTTTACTTTTTTTCCTTCTGATTTATTATTTTTCACATTTTCAATTACCTTTCTCTTTACATTCAAAATTTCTATAATTTAATATTTTATATTATTATTTCATGTACGTAGATAGTTATATATACACATAGATATGTATAGATAGACAAGCTTATCTATAGCTCATCGTGTACTACTTGTTGATCATTTGGTTGGCTGCCCGAGGTAAATTCTGTGTCATTGATAATAGTTTCTTTAGCTACCACAGGTTTTTCTTCGTTAGAATCAAAGAGAGAATTCAATTGTTCTTCTTGCTCCTCTTCATCAGCGTCAATATTTACATTTTCAGCTGGATAATTCTTCAAATATAGTTTAATCGCATCTGCATGGTGAGTACCATTGTTTTTCAAAAATTTCAACAGTTTTATTGGTGTCTTTGGTCCAGATAATGTAATAGGAACAGTGTCATTACCTGAGGGGTATAATATAATTGTTGGGTAAGAATAAATGGCAAATGATGCAACATCGTTTGCTTGCATATTAATATCTGCAAATAAAACTTTAGAATTTAATTCTTCATCAGATGCAAAGACATCAGCTACTTTATGGAAATCATCATTACCTTTCTTATTACGGATATCAAATGGTGCATAGTATCTGACAATGACGTCTTTATCATTGTCCAATACAATATCATCATGGGTTTTTGCTACTAATTTGAAAACATTAGAGTCTTGTTCAATTGGAATCTCTTCAGATTTTATGATTGGTTCAGCGACACCATTAATAAAATCTTCTACTAATGTTTCCACTTCAGTTTGATTTAATATTGGTAGGCTTGTTATCAATTTATATTCTTCTGCAGATATCTGTTTAATACCATACTTTCTATTATTAATCATATCATGGATACCAAATAAGGGGAATTGTTCTCTCATATTTAGGTATTTGACATGGCTATGATAAATTTTAGCATCAAGACCAATAAAATTGATCTTACCTCTGTATTTTTGGCCCAGCTGAGTGAAAAATGGTGTCAATTCCTCTAATTCTTTATTTGTTATATAAAAATAATAACCTAGTGGTAATTTGGAATCAATATAGTTTTTAAAAGTGTCCGGTTTAACATCAGCAAATGGTGGCAAAATAGAGTATTGTAGCCAGCTTTTAAGTTCAGAGAAGTCCTCTATCACTGCAGTTAAATTACCTTCAAATACAATTGGATCTCCCCTAGATGTTTCATTAACAGAATTTAACGGTTTATATAGCCCAATTTGGTAAGGTAAAAATGTGTTATTATTATGGGCATCAGTGTTATTGTCTGCTAAATTCACTCTATAATTCACGAAGATATGAGAATTAAACAATTGATTAGCTAAATACGATACTGTTGCGTTTAATTCAGAGAGTCCGTTATTGACTACGATATATTCACCTGAAGTATCTGGATCCATTAAAATTTGATTCAATTCCTCTTTATTATTAGCTGTAAGTGCACTACATTCATCTTGCGCCAGCATATAAGAGACTAGCCCATCGACAGACTTATCATTCTCCACGTCTATTGAGTGTAATAAACGGTGGTTTTTAAAGACTCTCAAAGTTGGGAAATACGAGACTTTTAACTCAGAACAGATATAATCATCTTCTTCACAATTGATTTGAATAACTTCAATACCACGGGGCTTTAATATTGTGGCCACCTCTTCCAAATCAGATAATAGCATCTTAGAATGAGGGCATTTAGGGACTGTGAATTCGGCCAGGATTAAATCCTTGGATGTGATAAATTCAGCAAATGTGTCAGTAGTAACCTTGGTGATATTTGTATTGTTTTCATCAATTAATGCAGAATATTGACCCAAGACATTACTCCATAGAAGGGATATCCAGATAATAAGTAGCGAAATCATATTTTTGAAAAGCCAGTGAGGCAAATATTCGAGCAGTAATAAGGACGGGATGCGAGGATCGAAGAGATATCTTTACAGTTCGTTTGTTTGGTTGGTCGGTTTGTGAATTTGACCTATAAATAAACTAATGTACACAAAGAAGTAGCATGTATATGAACTGGACGAATGTATTCATATGTGAACAAGTAGTACATTCAATGTGCATCTGAAAGTTTCTTTTCATTAAAAAAAGTGGAAGTTAAATGTAAACAGAGAGAAGGAAAAAAAAATAAAGAAAAACCAGAAAAAGAAACGACCGAGATGAGTTAAAGCAAAAATAAAAAATTAACACAGATGTGGAAATTGTATAATGTGTCAAAATAAAACTAAATATACGAGGGAGGAGGTGGTGGGTTAAAAGGGACAGGAGAGTGTAAATGAGATGATAGAATGGTTGTTATACTATATATGAATGAATAATGGTGCCAATACTAGAAAATGCTCATACATACACATATACATATTATATTTGTTTAATGTGGAATTACGGGTGGTGGAGAGATGGATGAGGTGTTGTCGTTGTTTTGAGATATTCTTGGATCTTTACCTTCATTGAAATAGTCATCCATTTCTGCAGTTGTATTAGAATGAACATGCTTCTTCTTTTTACCTGTTTTGGCAGTTGTTGATGCTGGTGACCGTAGTGCTGCAACAGATGCTGTGTTGATGGAGTTAGGTATAAAAGTTTGGTCATTATTTATAGTAATACTTGGATTGGTGACGAATGTATTAGCGTTTGGTGTGGTGGATGTGGTTGCACTGCTGTTGGTTTGTTCAAAATTTTTTGTTGTTGGAATCCGATGTAAAAACCCATAACCTATATTACAGCCTAGTCTGCCGTCAGGGCCAATGTTGACAGTGACAGGTCTGACTGAATCAGAGACTTTATTGTAGATATACAAGACCAAAGATTGATTGGCTCTCGACCTGATGACATCAGCTAACAGTTCATTTCCACCAGTAGCCAACAAACCATCTTGACAGCCAATAATATAGTCTTCGTCTGGGATCAAACCAGCTACTTGTGCTGGCCCGCCATCAATGTTCAATTGTAAGATATGGTAAGTGAAAGTAGATGCAATCAATGGAGTCCATTGGAGTTTGATCCCAAGAGATTTGAACAGTATGGGCACAGTGATGCCAGTAGACGATGCATAATGTTGTTGTTGTTGTTGTAGTTGTGGCGGTGGTGATGATGTAGAAGGTTTAATATCCAAAGAGATTGAATCCATATCATTTTCGTCTCTTTGAGTCAAATTAATATATTCATCTCTGAACCTACCGCCTTTGGCGGACCAGACGTTCAGTTTGACGAACCCGTTTCCGATTGAATCGTTGATAAGGTTCAAAATGGCATTGTAGTCAGGATACATGAACCCATAGTTGTTGATATACATGGGCAAGGGGAAGTCGTTGATACCGACGATATAGTCGAAGAAGGACTGTAGTTGTAGTTGCCACTCTTCGACGGAAAGGATCCTTAGACCTGATACAAGTTCGTTTGCATTGTTGGGTAGGGTGAAGTCGTTGTTTGGGTCTTGATTGAACTGAGCTGCGATTAGATTTGGCGGGATGGATTGGAAGAACACGTCTAATCTGTTGTTGTTTCTTGAGACAGTGTCTGATACAGTTTGTTCAAAGGTTTTGACCAAGTTTTTCGCGATTCTGAACATGATAGATAGTGTTGCAGGGACGTGTGCAGCTGCGGCGGGGGGAGAGAGAGAGAGAGAGAGAGAAAGCAGTGTGTTGAGAGTATTGGGTAATTAGGATATCCCTTTATTTCTCTTGTTCCATACTGTTGTTTCCGGCTCGACAATGTTGTGGGATCGTTTGTTAAAATGTATGGATTAAGCTCTTGAACACAAAACAGATAAAATATATATATTTTTTTAAAAAAAATAAATGAAAAAACCAGAGAAACAGCGAAAGAAAAGGAGAAGAAGAAAAAGAAAAAGAAAGAAAGAAAGAAAGAAAGAGGAAAAAGGAAGTGAAGTAGCAAGTAGTAGCAGGATGTTGTTACATTCTACTGTATCATAGGAGGTTGCTAAGAATTCAGCGTACGTATGTAAGCAAATATACATATATTAAAGATATGGAAGACTGTTTGGTAGAGAAGGCCTATACCGTCCACTATATCGAGAGGGTAGACTCTGATCTAAAGACGTAAGTTATTTATCAACTCCTCTTCACTTTCTGTTGCAAGGACCTAATTATTGAACACTTCTACGTTCGGTTATTTTCACCATGGCCTCTACTCCTACTACAATACACACACACACATATATATATATATATATAAACAACTTCATTCTTTGATCTCTGAGTCTCGTTTTTATTTATTTATCTGCATATGATTTTAAATATACGACACATCTCTTTCGAAACACAAGAAAATGTAGTTAATGTAAGTATAAAGCATCTTTTAAGCAAGAAGCTACTCCTACTAAATAACCTGTTTCATTTAATCATATTGTAATTAGCAAATCCTGAAGAAATGGAACTCTGTTAATACTGTTATTATTATTATTATTATTATTATTATTATTATTAGACCGAGAAATAATGGGTCACGTATAAAAATTACCTATATAATAAATAAATGTGCATGATTCTAGGGGAGCTCGTTTTTTCTTTTTTTATTTTAATTCCAGTAATCATCTGATTCTTCTTTTTTTTTTTCCTTTATTTTTTTTATTTTTTTGGTAGAGTGAGGAAAGAGAGAAAAAGAAAGAGCCACAAGGAGGAAATCGCGGTGGGGTGATTTTGTTTTGCAAACGAAAGCGACCGCCGCACAGTCGGCCCTCCGCGGGGAATTCAGAATCCGGAAGAAGGGCGTGGATGTCTCGTTGGTGGGGGCCAGGCTGCCGGAAGTCCTTTTTCTCTGCGCTCTTTTTTCCTTCTTCTTCTTGTAGGGTTTTTCTGGTGTGGTGGTGCTGCAGCGGTGTGAGGCGGCGTGAGGCGGGGCCAGCAGAGTAAAGTAGTTTTGCCGAGATAATATTGGGCGGAGGAGAGGCTCGGGGAGGGAGAGGAGGATTTCTCTCTGCCCCGCCCCCCCGACCACCACCTCCTTTTTTCTTCTTCTTTCTTTTTTGGTTTTTCAGTTTGTCTCTCCTTCCCCCTCTCCCCCCCCCCTTAACAGATCTCGGCTGTTTCTTTTTCCAGCCGCCGTCGCGCCCTTATTTTTCCCCTTGCCCCTTTTTCCCCCCTTTTCCTTTCTTGCTATGCTGGAGAAATAAAGAGGGGGGGTGAAAGAAAAGAAAATAAGGGGAGCAAGGGGAACCGCAGATCTGGAACTAACACCCAAACACCCCGCCAGCACATTCCTCTCTTACACGCAATCATTGTGCACCCACACACCCACGCACTCTCGGCTTCCTCCCCCCCGTCTTATTTCTCCTTTCTGTAACAGCAGTAAAATGATAATAACAGCTGCGGCAAAGAGGAAGAAGAAATGGAGGAAAATGGCGGTCTCATCCCGTTTTTTATTTTTTTGGTCAAGAGCAAATCTTCATGGTGGTTCTGGTTGGTTTTTCCGGTCTTTCTTTTTTGTTGTTGGCGGTTATTTCGTTTAAATATATATATATATATATATATACGTGTGTGTGTGTTTGTGTTTGTTTCTTTACCTTTTCAACCGGTTTTTCCTACTTGTACACATACATATGCGTCTGTCATTCTTGCTCTTGGTTAACTTGTGCTTTTCACACACATGCATACATACATATCAGCAACAACAACAAGGTTTTTGTTTTTTTATAACACCCCATAGCATATAACTTATAGCATCATTGCATATATTGCATTTTCTACACAAAAATAATAGTAGTAATAATAATATAAATCCCCTTTTTTTTTCGTTCCCCCTTTTTTATTGACCAGTAATAATAATAATAATAATAATAACCAGTAAATAAAAAATGTCTTTTGATGAATTACATAAAGCCACTGAAAAAGCACTATTAGAGGAAGTTGACCAAATATGCCAACAATTTGTGGTTACCCCTGAAAAACTAGATGAACTGACTGCATATTTCATCGAACAGATGGAATTGGGTTTGAATTCCACAGAGACTAACAGTGCTGACAACAAAGGTTTGCCAATGATACCAACCTTCGTCACAGGTAAACCAAACGGTACGGAGAATGGTGTTCTTTTAGCCGCTGACCTGGGCGGCTCTCATTTCAGAGTGTGTTCCGTCACCTTGAATGGGGACCACACCTACCACATCGAACAACTGAAGTCGAAGATCCCTGAAGAATTGCTGGAGGAGACTGGCGTCACGTGTGATGATCTCTTCGGTTATTTGGCAAGACGTACAAAGGCCTTTTTGACACGTAACCATCCTGAACTATTGAAACCTAATCCAGACACAGGGAGGATCGACTCCTTGAAAATGGGCTTCACTTTCTCTTACCCTATAGCACAAACTTCTTTGAATTCAGGTAAATTGATCAGATGGACAAAGGGGTTTAATATCCCAGATGCTGTCGGTAAAGACGTCGTTCAATTGTACCAAGAACAATTGTTGAACTATGGGCTGGACATGATTAACGTGGTCGCTTTGACTAATGATACCACCGGCACTTTCTTATCGCATTGTTACACTTGTGGTGGCTTGAATAATTCCGGTGAAATCTCCGAGCCCGTCATTGGTTGTATCTTCGGTAGCGGTACTAATGGTTGCTACATGGAAGATATCAAGAACATTCACAAACTACCAGAGGATCTAAGAAACCATTTGCTAGCCCAAGGTAAGACAAAGATGTGTATCAACACTGAATGGGGGTCGTTCGACAACGACTTGAAACATTTGCCAACCACCAAGTGGGACCAACAGATCGATCAAGAGTTCTCTCCAAACCCTGGCTTCCATCTATTCGAAAAGAGAGTCTCCGGTATGTACCTTGGTGAAATCCTAAGGACAATCCTGGTGGATCTACATTCTAAGAAACTTTTACTACAACAATACAGAACCCACGATCAATTGCCACACCGCTTAAAGACCCCATTCCAATTACAAAGTGAGGTACTAGCACGTATTGAAATCGATGATTCCTCCACCTTGCGTGAAACTGAATTATCTTTCTTGCAAAGCTTAAGACTACCGACCACTTTGGCGGAAAGAAAGGCTATCCAAGGTTTGGTTAGAGCTATAACAAGAAGATCTGCCTACCTGGCCTCTGTGCCAATCGCTGCAATCTTAATTAAGACCAATGCTTTAGAACAAAGGTACCATGGTGAGGTCGAGATCGGTTGTGATGGTTCCGTTATTGAATATTACCCAGGCTTCAGATCTATGTTAAGACACGCTTTATCCTTATCTCCACTTGGTCATGAAGGTGAAAGAAAGGTCCATTTGAGAATCGCTAAAGATGGTTCTGGTGTTGGTGCTGCATTATGTGCATTGGTAGCATGAATTAAGGAGGAAAGATAATGGGATCTTATCTATCCATCTATCTAGCTATCCCTTTTTGATTTTGATTTTGTTTTTTGGTAAACTTCAGGCCGCTCATTGTTATTTCTTTTTTTTTTTATTTTCTTTTGAAACTTCGATGCTCATTTATTTATATGTTTTTATGTATGAATTATTTTAAAATTTTTTATGACTTATGAGTTTTAATGAATAATTTTTTGTTTGTTATTTATTGTTTCTTATTCTTTTTTACAGTGTTTCAACAAATATATATATGTATATGCGTGTGTTTAAGTGCATTGTACTGATGGTGATTGAATGCAGTAGCAGAATTTGATTACCTTGGATCTAATCTTGTGTGAAAAGCCATACTTGGAAAAATCCTTGAGGTACGTAAGTCCGCGGTGTAACGCTTGACGTCAAGGCAAAATACATGGAAAAAAAATAGCCAAAACTTTGGGCCCAGGCCGTGTGAGAGTTGTATTAGAACGAACGATCGTGGAATTGATTGTTTGTGCCAAATTACGGCGAAACTCATTTGAAGGGCCCTCTGATTATTGGGGGGGGAAATGTGTCAGAGGTAACTATCAGCATTAACATTCGTATTGTTATCTATTAGGTTCTAGCTAAGAGATATATCAATATAAGAATGACAAGATTTATATATGTTTGAATTTGTTGAGAATGAGCGCCTGTGGGTAATGGATAAATTGTAAACATTATCCTATTATAGTCTATATTTTCTTAAAGTTACTAGTATACAAAATAGAAGTGAAGTTCTTCACCCTTCTTCTCTATGTACAATATAAAAAATAATAAATACATAAAAGTGTAAATAAATTAAAAATAAGATATTAGAAAAATTCTTATGTATATATATGAAAATATTGAGGAATTTTTCTCTACGAACGATAACATTTCAATCAAAATTTTTCATCGATGCTGAGTTATACCTAAACGACAATTACTCAACATTTTGTCATTTAGTATCTGCTAAAATCTCATTGTTCTATATTTTTTATTCTAGAACCTTCCATTTCAGTAGATATAAACTTATAATAGGATGTTGGTGGTATGATAAATATATCTTATATAGCTTGGCTCTTTTCTTCTACGTAACTAATATACAAGATACAATATTATACAGTGTAACTTATTTTATTTTTGAGTCTCTTTTTTTATAAGCTTTTATAATTTCCCAATCAATTAATACGACGAATTTAGATTATTAAAGATATCTCTATTGTTGTAAGAAATGAGTACATTCAATACTAGAGTAAATATTAGCTTGAGGAATGTTAGATTGAATACTTTCTGTAGACATAATGGAAGTTGTATTCTTCTTTTATAATATCTTTTTTTCTTCAGTTTTTTTTTTTCCTTATATATTATTAACGTATTAATAAATATACTTATAATTTCTAACCTCCTATTTCTAGTGTTACGCAGGATTTACCTTCTTTATATATTTTATGGTTTTGAAGTATATGCAAGATTTTAATATCTGGCAGTTTCTATTTCTGAAAATAAGGCTTATCTTCATTGCAGGCTTAGCCTATTATATTTGTAAGTTTTAACATTTTTTTTTTTCGAATCTTGGTCAACATTTTCTAATCATATTATTTCAATAAGGGAGTGTGCCAGAGGTAGTTATCAGCACTAACATTCGTATTCATAAGAAGAAGCACCTAGAATGTTACTGTAGTTAGCAGTCATGATTAAATGATAAAGTTAGAGGTATGTATTTTATTATTATAATTCTTCAACCTTTTATATATGCTGGAATTATAAATATTTCCTAAATCATCTGGATACTGAAGTCATCATGTACGAAGTATTTAACTACCACGAAAATGAAGTAAAATATCAATTAAGAAAATTTATATTGAAATAGAAATTAAACCAATTCATTCATAGAAAGATATAATTAGATTTACATATATTGTATATTTGTATATAGACTAAAAAATAGTCAAGGAGAATATAATAAAAAAATCAGAGGAATACTAACAAAAAATGTCCAACGTAACCCAGGAGTTTAATAAACTTTCTATAAATGAGCAATATAATGTACATAAAATAAATATATATACAAATAAAATATAGCTACTTAAAATATTTAGAGATAAATCATAATTACTGATCCTTTTCCTTCTGATGTTTGGCCTTTATATATTTTTATCACTAGAGCAAATCATGTACTTTCATGTGGTTGTATACAAGCAATTATTTTATCGGATTTAATATCAATAATGCCTGTTGATTTATATCCGATTACTGGTTTACATGAGTGTGTATACTTGTCCGATATTTCCAGCACTAATAATAATCTAAGCATAATAATAAGAATAATCCAACTATAAGAAGAATTTTGTAATTGGATTATTAGTTAGAATCAACGACTATATAATTTGTAAGTGTATGTATATAATTAATATCCATATTTTAGTATATTACTTTAAATAACCCCTTACAAAGGGATTTACTGTTGGGAAATTTTTAAAAAAGCAAAATTTTGAACAAATAGTAAACACTCAAGTAGGGAGAAATACCATCCATAAAATAAACAAATATGTTTCAGAAAAAGGTAGGTCCAAAACTACTCTCAAATACTTGTTTTTCTCATCTTTTTAAGTTTTAAAAGAATATATGCACCACATTTGTTGACGCAAGGCTTCAGTATTGAAAACTTTACTACTATTCATTTTGAATTAATACAGGGAATTGATGTAAAATTATAATAAGATATTGGTGGTATTCATAGGAAGATACGCCTAAGATGTTACTGAAACTGGTGGGCATGATTAAATAATGACGTTATAGGTATATTTATTATTTTTATAATTATTCGAACTCTTCTATACAAAAGTATAAAAACAAATATATATAGAACTAAAATAGAATTACTTAAAATGTTCAGAGAGAAATTGTAACATTCCTTTCTTTATCCCTTTGTCTCTGCTCCTTATATAATTTCATTTTTGGAACAAACAATCTACTCTCTTGCATTTTTTTCACAACCATATATCTTATCGGGATTCAAATTGATAATTTCCATTGATTTATCTCCAATTATCGTCCAAGTTGCGTATATGCATTTTTCCGATATTCCCAGCAGGTATTATATGTATAGATTATATTGCTTGATTCTTTTCTTTCTAGATAACTAATACACAAAAGATACAATAATATGTACTATAACTCATTTTATCTTCTAGTCTTCTTTAATATAAATTTTCATTACTTTTTTAATCATTTGGTATGGTGGATTTAGATCATCAAACATAGCTCTAATCATATTTCTGCTGAAATTATGAATATTTCCTAAATCATCTGGATACTGAAGTCATCATGCACGAAATGTTTGACTACAACACAAACGAAAATAAAGAATATATAAGAAAAAATTTCTCACATAGGAATAGAAATTAAAACAATTCATTTATAGAAAGATAATAATTAGATTCATATATATTATATATCTATATATAGACTAAGAAATAGTCAAGGAGAATATAATAAACAAATCAGAGGAACACTAATAAAACATGTCCAACGTAACCCAGGAGTTTAATAAACTTTCTATAAATGAGCAATTTCAACAACATTAAATTATTTCTTCTCAATATGTTCAAGAGTAGATTCGTTATTGTATTGAATGTTATGGTTACTCATTTTTTTAACTATCTCTAAATTGTACAGTGTTAGGAGTATGTCCGAAGTAAAGTATATTAACAGTGTAAATTACTATGTAAATCCTTGATTTCTTTTGTACGATACAAAAGAAAGATATATATATATAAATAAAATAAAGTTTTTAAAAATGTTAATAAATCTAATAGTTGAACATATTGAGTTTTTATATTCTTCTTGTTCTTTGTAATTTCATCCTTTCTTATTTTTCAGTCTCAATTTTATTTTCGTAGAGGCAAAATTTTTTCATGTCATATCTTGTTGAACATTTATTAATTACGCCACAAAAAATATAATACATTATTGTGTTGAAATTATCCAACATATGGTTCATTCATTTCGTAATCTAGTATCGTGATTTATTGTGAAGCCAAATGTGGTATCAAATATTAACATTGAATCTATCACTTAATGTTCTTTATGAATTTCTAACATACATATTATAAACCTATATATGAATAATCTATTTATTTCTCTTTTTTATATATATTATTTTTTTACAAGATTAATTTTTTCAAGATGAGAAAAAATGTATTTTTGTTGGGAAACAATTCTAGCATAAATAATATTTAACCAACATAGGCTTCCTAAGTGTAATAGATGAAGATCTACTACGAGTGATATACTCTTCTAGAATAACAAATGCGATGAATGATTCTTGGTTGTTGTCCTCCATATATGATACATAAACCATACTGTATATAAGGAGTAAACTAAAATACACAGATATACAGATCTATATATGTTTATAAACAAGACAAACAAGATCGTCTAGCGTGACATCAGGACAACACATATCACATCTGCTCACCCTTTAAAGGGAGACGTTACGGGGTTCTGAAGCCATGTTTTATTTCTTCTGAATCTGTTCCATATCGAGAATAAATAAGTAAATAGATAAGTAAATCTGTTACTACTTTCGTTATCAACATTTGGTAAAATACAGTTGATAAGAGATTGATGCAGAAACCGAACCAAATCATATGAGACAATTGAACTTAGATGGATTTTTTTTTTTTTTAACAATATCTTTATCCTATTTTACCAAAAAGGACAAAATTTTTTATCTATATCCTCGCATTTTTTGTTTTGCAACATTTTGAGATTTAGTAACATGTCCATTTTTGATTTTCACGACAATTTTTTAAGAGTCTGTTTACAAAAACTACATATACAACACTTTAAAAACAATATTTTCACACAGAATATAGTATACTATTTGAAGGCCCTTAATTTTATATAAAATTCTTACCAAAGGATATCAATAGGAACAGAGGTAAAAGGATAAAAAAGGGCAATGCATCTTGTAAATCTGAATAGTGAAATAGGTGAAATGAATACAAGGTCTAAACAAAACACTTGTTGGAATAAGCCACTGAATTTAGAGTGAAGTGGTATTTTAAGCAAAAAGTAAAATCAACATTTTCTTTTCACCTTGCTCTAGTTTTCTTCGCCTTATTACAATGCCACTAACATTACCTGTTATATTTTGTGTTTCTCCTCTCACCTCAACAGCTTCTCTTAAAAAAAGAAGTTGCCGAGTTACGGGCGACTGTTGCTACATTAAATAGTACGAATCATGAATTAAAAAGTGGAAAAAACAAGGGAGGAAGATGATCTCACCTCTACAGCTTCTGTTTCAACAGTTGGAGGTACTGCTATAGTTACGGATACTGATAAACTTTAAATATAATGTGCTCAAAGATAAGAAGATATCTAAGAATACAGATAGATAATAGTATAATTAAATAAATAAAGATATAAAGATATAACATAACAAATATATATAGTATACAGGATCGTAATGCTTTGTTGTTGTCTCTTTCTGTCCTCCCCTCATTATTAATTAATAATAAGTGTTATCCTCGAATAACCATAAACTTCTTGTGTTTGAAAAAATAGTAAGAGAAATATCAAAAAGAAAAAAAGAGGAGGCCATTCTTCGATTGCATCTGCATTTCCGGAAACGCAGCTAAATGAAAAACACATGCCACGATTTTTTCACGTATACTAGTGCATCTCCGTTATTTTCTTTTCTTTTTGCAGGGAAGAACAAAGAAAAAATAAATTTGATATTATTTGCATCCAAGAAAGTAATTGCTTTGTTTTCCCTCCGAATTTTTCCATTTATTTTTTGTGGCCGCCACTGTTTGCTTTTTCTTTCTTGGAAAAAGTTCATTGGTTTGATCTCGACAGCTTTTTTCTTTTCTTTTTTTCTTTTCTTTTTTTTACAAATAATGTTAAGAGGAAATATTACCTGTATTGTCTGATGAGACGCCGTCGTTCCTTCTTTCCCGTCAACTTCGGTGGTGAGGGGCAAAACCAAAAAGAGGATGGATAAAAAAAAAAAAAAGCAAAGCGATTATTTCCCTATCTCATTTTTTTTTTTTTTTTCTTTTTCAAGACTTTTTTCCACCGGGTTATTTTCATTGTTTATTGCTTTGTCCTATTCCCTTTCCATAGTTTACGCAATTTAATAAAAAAGGACAAAGAAAATGACAATTCTACAAATGTCCAGAATTGTCTAGCTTTTGTCCTTTGTGAAAATACAACTTCGTTATTTTATCGGATTGAATAACCAAAAAAAAAAAAAAAAGTATATGAAAGTGTTGAAATTGTTGAAATAGAATGTTCTAGAATAAAATAAATAGATAAATGAGATCTTAGTGGATTATAAACGATAGAAATAAAATATTTATCGTTTAGTCAGAACTAAACGATGATAAAAACCGTTTAACTAATTTACTATCATTCGTAAAGAAAAATTCATCATGAATGGCATATATAAACAGAAGAACTTTACTTCTATTTTGTGTACTAATAATTTTAATAACATATAGAATATAATTTGAGAATGTTTACAATCTATCCATTACATACAGGCGCTCATTCTCAACAGAAAGGTTTGAAATGACGAATTTTCCTAGTTATTCAAAACGCTATACAGGAAAAAAAAAAGTGGGAGGATTAAGTGTTCTTCGTAAAATTTTCGTTTGTTTATTATCTATTATTAATCACAACATTTCTTCAAGAAATTATAAACAAAAGCTTTTATTTTTTGCGGCTTCTGGAAAGCATCTAAAATCTTGACGCATAAGTTTTGGTCAAAACTATGACAATAGTAAAACCTAATGTCTCCTTCCCTTTATTCAATAGCTTTTTTTTTTTATTTTTTATATTTTTAAACCCAAATCCTCTTAAAGAAGAAACCAAATTTGACATTACCGAGGATCCAAATAAATTAGATCCACACTGTTTAGGCGGTGGAACAATCAGAAATCTCACTAATGCTATAATATATCTAGAAACTCAGTGGATAAATCTGTGTCTTTTCCTTTTTTACAAATAAACAGCGTTTATCCTTTCTCTAAACAACAAGAACTCGTAACTGTATTAAAAATTACATGGAACTTTTACGAACTCTATTGTATAGCAATATCCGAAAAGATGTTCTTAAAAATTTTCCACAAATTTCCTATTACAGAAAAATCTGACGGTTTGTCAAGTTGTCATTTAGAGCTAACGCCTAAAGAAAAGAGAACTCTAATATATTTGTTCTTTTCGCTATATTGTTTATTCTTTTAAAAGTCTGTTCAAGATTGCAGTGCGGATCTCTTGCCCCGACCCTATTCTTTTTTTTTTTTTGTAACCTTAGTAAGAATATATTTTCAATTTGAAAACTTCAGGGCCTAATAAAAACCTCTTTATAGGAAAAAAGAAAAAAACCAAATATTTAAAGAAACAAAACAATAATTCTCTATTGGTACTTTTATTAGTGATGCCAAACAGGATATATCGGGAACAAACACTTTATTGAAAAGATAATTTCCTTGCTGGATTTTAAAATTTTATCCAAACCCTGATTCAATAGAGAAAACTGTCAACAACTAAACTAGGTGCTGTAGTTGGTAGCCTAAAAATATTAAAACAATGGACAAAATATTTTTTGTTCAAATGGAAATTAAAAATATTATGTCATTCCAAAAAAAAAAATACCTTACTCCATCCAAAGTTTGTTATTCTTTTCAATATTTTTTGGAAATATCTCCGCTAATTCAAATTTTTTTACGAATATTCCAAAAAATAAAAGGAATCTTTATTTTTTTTTTGAAGAGGACTTTCCGATTTTTAATAGAGACAAATCTTTTTGACAATTCTAAAGTGGATAACTCTATTGTTCCACACATTCTTTGTTACAAGATTAATTCTTTCCATTATTAAAAATAACAGTAGTATGTGTATTGTATTCTCTGAAAAGCTATTCGCTTGTATTCCAAACAAAACAAAGTACAAGAGATAACTGGAATATATTTTGTATCTTTCCGTATACATATACAAAGATATATATACCCAGCAAATCGCTAACTCAAAGTTGTCCAGTAATTCGAAGGGTTCTATATATCTTGAGATATTTTCACTAAATGCTACTCTTTCTCTCTATTTAAGAAAAGTTCTTTCTTTGTTTAGTGTTAGTCCTTCAAGTTAAAAGTCTCTTACTCCCCCATATCATCACAATTGGTACTAAGCAAAGAGAACTTATCCAAAAAAAAAAAAAATTATAAGAGAATAACCCTAGAGAATATAAGAGTAGAAATTTCTGTTTTTTTATTTATTTTTTTTAACAATTAAAAAACTTTTATTATAATGCATTTGTTTCTTCTTTGGTCTATATTAGGCCTGCTATTCACGAAAATAAATGCCTTATATGTTACTAGTAATGTATTGTTAACTGGTGACCAAACATTTAGTGAACCCATTACAGTTGCTCCAGGCGGAACTCTTGTAATTGCTTCAGGTTCAACCTACTCATTTCTAAATAATATCGATAATGAAGGTACCATGTACATTATTGGTGATTCACGTAAAGGCTTAACTAAACTAAGTTTTGCTAGTACTTCTACCATCACTAATAATGGGGATATGTATATTAAGAATATTGAACCCTCTGGTAGTGCTAGTAATTATGTCCTGGCACCTTCAGAGTGGGTAAATACGGGTAATTTAAACTTGGGATTATTATCCAAAGCTGCTACATTAAATGGTTTGAACTTCACAATTGCACCTACCTCCTCATTTGTTAATACTGGTACTATAGATTTTGATACTGCTGATGATGGTGGTCCTGCAACTGGTTTCTTATATTTTGGAAGCATTATCAACTATGGTACAATAAAATCTGGTGGATTTGCTGATGTTCTAGATAATGTAATATGGTCTCGTCTTAATAGAAATTACTTTAAAGGGATAGTCTTTAACCATCCGCTCTATGGTTCTGGTAAAATTATTGGTAGCACAGGTGCTGTGATTGTTTTAGATACGAATACTATTCAGGACCAAACCTTTAATGTTGACCAAGGTGTATATGTTATCAATCCAGCAAAAGTGCCTAATATGAACAGCTTTGAAAACTATGTTGGTTCTACTTTTATTCTTACTGGTGTTGATTACTACCAATGGATAAGAACTAATTATGGGGCGGATAAAACTACCCAAAATATTACGTTTGGTGCTTACGGTCATACCTATACATTAATCCGTCCATGCCCAGGTTACTACTCTACATTTCAGCAAGCTATAACTGTGACTCCTTCCAACGCGGCTCAAATTTACGGTGTTCAAACATATATCCTGTCTTTTGCTCCAGGCGATTGTCCATTTACAACAGATCCAATCACTACAACCTTAACTACAACAATGAGAGATCTTATGGGCTCAACTACTACATTCAGTACAACACAATCAACAGTTAACTTCTTCGGTAATACTGTTCCACTTATTATACAGGAGGTAGGTGTTCCAGGTCCTTCCACAATCTACACGACATCTATCGGTACAGTTACTGCGCCGACAACCACTTTGTATGCTTCAGTTTTTGTAGACTCAGAAGGTTCAACTACTGTCGAAATGATTGAAAAGATAATAGTTCCAAGCATGTCAACTATCTATACCACTGAAACTGATTCAGTCACTTCTCCCACCACTTATACTTACACAACGACTTTTTATGATGACTTTGGAGATCCTACCGCTACTGATGTTGTTGTTGAAGTTGTGAATACACCACTTTCTACAATATATATCACTGAAACTACTCTGGTAACCGCTCCAACCACCACCACCTACACCACTACTCTAAGCGGAGACCACAGCTCTTCTACTGTTGAGGTTGTCGTTGTCGTTGAGACTCCAGCTTTGTCCACCTTCTACACCACCTCTCCTGCCTTAGTTACAGCTCCAACCACCACCACCTACACCACTACTCTAAGCGGAGACCACAGCTCTTCTACTGTTGAGGTTGTCGTTGTCGTTGAGACTCCAGCTTTGTCCACCTTCTACACCACCTCTACTGGGTCTGTGACTGCCCCAACCACCACCACCTACACCACTAC